>JAUZST010059118.1:0-50084 GCA_034779995.1 Parotocinclus haroldoi
TGTGTGTGTGAGAGAGAGAGAGAGAGAGAGAGAGAGAGAGAGAGAGAGAGAGAGAGAGAGAGAGAGAGAGAGAAAGATTGGTGCTGATTGGTTGACTGTCAGATTCAGCAAAAACATTATCGGATTGAAAATCAGAGAGACTTTAGACACACACATACACACACACACACGCATATACACACACACATTCACACACACTGCGGATCTGTGACTGTATACAGTTTTCCTTAGAAAACTTTGACAAATCTGAAGGTGAGTCGTTTTTCCTCTTGGTTTTAAAAGATGCTTGCAATTATAACAGCTATTCAGACACGTTTTTTATACGATTTTTTAATTAATGGAATATTTGAAATGTAAACATAAACATGAACAAATTCATGAACACATTTTTCACATCCCTCAAAGGAAAACATTGCTTCCATTGAACCTGTCCGCGTGTTTATTCACTCCAATTATGTATTTCAAAACGAACAAACCATCGGCTTGGTTTAAGAAACAAATACCCAGTAGGTTAATGAGATTTTATTTCATTATTTCCACCATGTGGATTCTACATTAAGACGCAACTCTGTGCGCTTTTGGAAGCTGCTCGTTTAGTTTCTGCCTGTAAAATAATTTAGGTTCTGAAGAAACCAGGATATGGTGCATCTTACATGTAATACATCTCTTTAATACCTTTTTTTTGCAGGTTGACAATGCCCCGCTCGTTCTTGGTGAAAAGTAAGAAATGCTCCTCTTACAACGTGCACCGTTTTGTGGAGGAGGATCAAACCGTCCATGAACCGCACACAGGTAGGATTAACCTAAAAACGATATTATAATAACGACACACATCATTACTCATAATCTATTCCTTTATGTCTTTTGTGTCTTAAAAGTCTGGTCTGCCTTCTCCTGCATGTACACAAGAATTAGTTGTAAACTCATCGCACCGGTACCAAATGTAAACCTGCGTAAGCTCAGCTAAATACTAATTTATTTATCAGTTTCACACCACAGCATTTTCTTAATATTATTAAGACCTGTGCCTAATAAAATGATGGCTAGTGTGCGGATTTAAACGTTTTAAAACCACTGATTCGATTCACTTGATGTGTGAAAGTTATACCGTAAAAGGACGGATCCGTGCGTTAAATGGGATTTAAGGGAGGTCATATGTCAACGTTATGTTCAAACATTTCGGACCATTTCGAAAAATCAAGGGAATGTTTAATAAGTGCAATATAACCCGACACTGCAGAGAACTTAAACATGCAAATAATAACAAACAAGTAAATTAAGTTCTGAGACCTTAAGGAACCACTGGTTCAGCTGAAGCCAAATTGCACGTTGTTGTTGTTTTTGTAATATTTTATTTTTTTTTACAAATGGGTTCATGTGTAACTTCCTGCAGTGGCGTGTTCATCTCATCTTATCCATATTATTTAATATGTATTAACTTTTATGACTATTTATAATTGCTGGGAAGCTACTCTGTAAGTGACTGACGGTTGTACCTGCACCATGTGTACCCAAGGGTAGGTGTCAATCCGTGACCCTGGCCAGGACCCCCGTGATTAAAAACAAAACAAAAAAATGGTACCCCCTTGTCATCACCTCTGAGGCCTGGGGTCAGTGACGTCACTTGCTTTGTCTTGTCCTAAATCAGTTGTGTTATTTTCCCCAGCTCTTGAAGTGGCCCCAGTGGAAGAAAAAGAACCAGACTCTCCCAGTAGCTCACAGTCTGATCCACTGTCAGAACCTGCCCATGCAGACACCTACTCTTGCACCAAGTGTGAAGACGGCCCAAAGTGTCTGATCCTGTCATGCCCTGAGCAGTCACTACCAGCTGGTCGGCCTTATTACTTGTCTGGTGAGTAAACTCAGCAATATTTAGGACGCAGTCAGCAGGTTTGTGCAGCAGAGCCTTCTGATGAGATTGCTTCCATATCTCATGATCAGGTGTCGTGTCTTTTGACCGTTTTTAGCTTCGCTGTTCAAAGTGTTTATGTTGCAGTCGGTCCATGTGGGTAGCCACCTTGGGCAAACAATTAAATGTGTCAACAAGCACAGACCACGTCTCTTTCTTCCCCAGAGCCTAAGATGGCAGAATTCCCTCCGTACTACAAGTCACCTTACACCTGGGAGAACCTGGCTTCCACGTATGAATTCAGACAAATGGGATTCCACTCGTCACTCCTACAGCACGCCAACAGCCTGTATGGATCCGAATTCAAGCAAAGCCCAGAGTCCGCACAGCCACTGGACTGTAGCACCCACTACTCCCCCACATCCGACACCTACCACTGCATCACCTGTGACAAGGTGAGTACAGCACATTCTGCATACGGTATGTGAAGACAAACGAACCGGTTACATATGTTTCAAAGCCCCACTTTAAGAAGTGACCCAACAGGTGCTGGGGCATCACAGGTCCCGGGACCCTGCCCTGGATTTCTTCCATGTTTGCAACCAATGGCACTGAGATCTTCACCAGAACAAAATACATACCATATCGTGGCTGAGAAACAAAAAAACAAAAATCCTGTTTGTGAGTGATACGTAATCTGAGAAGCATCACCTACGATGCCGAGATTAGAACCAGAGATGCCAAGTGGGTATGGAAAGGCGTGGCGGGGGTGTAAAATGGGTCAGAAAAAGGAAGTCACAGAATGGCATGGCACTGTTCTTACCTCAGCGTTAGAGAAGTTTGAAAATATTGCCTAGCGTGTAAAGTCAGGCTTTTTAAAATCAAATATACGGGATTATTTTGGAGCAGCAGGTGACAGCATGGCAACTCGGAACAGGCACTTAATTCAACATGAAATCCGGGATCCGGAATGAATTGCAGCTCTTATGATCTCGCCGCGTACAATCCAAGCGATTGTGAGCTGGACCTTGAGGGTCTTGAGGGACAACCCTGAACCTTTTGATCTACAGTCCCATGTTTTTTCACGGTCAAAAACAGACATGTAACGACCTGTCACGGTCTGACTTAAAGAAGGCCGGAGGCTTTTTTATTTTGCGTAAATTGACACCACTGAATGTAGGTACACTGTAAAAAAAAAAACATTTTGACAAATATACACAGTGTGTTGACATTTCTACCTGTTCTTCTGGTGTCTCCCAGGTTTTCTCTACTCCTCACGGCCTGGAGGTCCATGTGAGACGTTCTCACAGTGGAACACGACCTTTCGGGTGCAGCATCTGCAGAAAAACCTTTGGCCATGCAGTCAGTTTAGAACAACACATGAATATCCACTCACAGGTAAGAAGGGGTTGTGAATCGGTTCTTTCCAAAAAAATGTTCCCCAAAAGTGAGTAAAAATAAAAAAAAGAACAATCGTAATATTTCGCCCTGCAATTGTGGTGGTTCGGCTTTTGAATTCATGTTTCAGCTTAGTTGGACAATCTGAAATGGTGTTTTATGTGATATATAGTGCACTACGTATGTACTGAAACGTCATGTAAAAACCTATATCCTGTGCAGTAAGCACGTGTAATGGAAACCCAAACCTTTTGAGATACACAACATGTGCTGGATTTGATCCGACAGCTTGTGTTTGTGAACGTGTGTCCATTAGGAGAGAAGCTTCGAGTGCAAAATGTGCGGCAAGACCTTCAAGCGTTCCTCCACCCTGTCCACGCACCTGCTGATCCACTCAGACACCCGCCCGTACCCCTGCCAGTACTGCGGCAAGAGGTTCCACCAGAAATCGGACATGAAGAAACACACCTACATCCACACAGGTGAGCGACACAATCCTGGATAGCTCTGATCGTGCGAGATAGAAACTGTTTTGTTTCCCAGACACGTCGTGTCCAACAGCAATGCAGCAACGGATAAATCAAAAAAAGAATCTAAACAAATGCGTGGCTCGTTTGCTTATCGGATTTTCCTGCTTTGCTGAGGACAGCTTCCTCTTTTATGGCACACCGTGGCACTTCCAGTGAAATCTGGAGAGCACGCAAATCTTTGCTGCATGTTGATTTGACGCAATCGTTTTGGCTTGGTAATTTTCCTTAACTTAATTTGTGTCTCATGAAACACGGTTATTCCATTTTGGTTGGAAAACCAGTGCCACGAATCCAACGATTTAAGAAGTAGTGGCTTGATCGTGTTCGGTGGAGCTTCGGCTAGTAATTCAAGCGTAGCGAAGAATAATAACCCGTCTGAAACGAGCGATATAACTAGAAGTAGGCGCATTTTAAGCAGAAATTGTTACGCTTGTTCGCGCAAGTAAGCAAGTGCAAGTTGTAGGGTTTCCTGAGATACAACCAGGCCATTGGAAACGGTCTAAACTGTTAAAAGGTCAAAGTTAAGCAACATACAGGGCAGGCACAGATAAATGCACGTCTGCAAATCTGTTGTAAAAAGCAAAATGTACGTTTCAGATGGTCCGTTCAGAGTCCTAAATTTGAACCTCAGTAAAAACCTGCATGCATTAGACCAGCCTGAGCATGTGTCTAAACGAGCGAATCCGAATACCATGCGCATTCCTTAACCAATTAAGATCGAATTCAACGGTTTGACAGGTACAAAAGAGGTCAGTGTATGCAGGGAGAAGCGGTCCAAAAGCGACTGGAAAACAGAAGCAATGAATCACAAACGCGAGACTCATTCGAGACTAAGATTCATTTTGCACAATCTTCATTGACGTATGACCGTATTTCACTTAATACATTAAGATAACGGCCTTGTTTTTCCGTCCTAATGTAGGTGAGAAGCCGCACAAATGCCAGGTTTGTGGTAAAGCTTTCAGCCAGAGTTCGAACCTCATCACACACAGCCGAAAGCACACAGGATTCAAGCCTTTCGGCTGCGAGATCTGCGCCAAGGGCTTCCAGAGGAAGGTCGACCTGCGACGACACCACGAGAGCCAGCACAGCCTGAAGTAACACAGCCAGAATGGAAAGCAAAGTAATCATTACTGCAGGACTCCAACTGAGCATGCTCAGAACCCTCTTTTATAAACTGTAGCATGCGCGGGGCTCTCGCTTTTGTTTACCCTGTACAAATACGATTGTTAAAAACAGTGTGAGCTTTGCGTTTAGAACGTTTCTGTTTGTGGTTCTAAAGCGACATGAAGTTTGATCACCCAGTACACACTTTTATGCTTTTACAGACAGACTCAACTTTAGCAGTAGTTCGTATGGTTTAAACCACAGATCGTGAAAGTTTATTGATAAAAAAAAAAAAAGGTTTCCTGTAGCTTTTGTTTCTGGTTCTGAATGGATTTTATATTTCACAAATCGGCTTCTTATTTAACCTAAAGCATTAAATCGTTTATTTGGTATAACACACTGTTTTGTGTTTATGTGCCTGTAAAGGTTGGGCTGCTGAAGGTTAAGGGTATTACTCGGTGAGAGAACAGGAGCTTAGGAGACCAAAAATCCGAGCATTCAGACTAGTAGAAAACCACTGCACAAGAAGTGTATTGTAATTTACTATGATTTAATTTTAATTTTAAGTCCCCAATCTGTAGTACAGACAGACACATAAGGCAGTGCCAGGTAACCATTTCTGGACTTAAAGGCAGCAGGGATCAAACACTAACAGACAAAGCACGCCTTGCCAGAGATGGGACACAAACTGGGGTCGCTCAGGACTGCCAACTGGCACTCTAACCCCGGAGGTGGCACTGTCGTTCCCACGCTTGTGAATTTAGAGCATCTCACTTTTGGGTAGGGCGAAACTCTGAGACTGGAAAGACACCAGCAAATCTGAGAAAACACTTATTAATGCTGGCCCTGTGATCATACCGTTTGCAAAGCAAGAGGTGCATCATGTTTAAACCATGTACTTTCTATGTCAAAAACAACAACAACAACAATAAAACGACTCCTTACTACCTTTAGGGGTGCTGGGGTTCAATTTAGGGTTGCTTGAGCGCGCCTAGAAAGGGTCTAGACATACCTACGACCAAAAGTTGAAGCAGAAGTTCCGATATCGTCCGTAATGGTCTAGTAGTGTTGAATAGGTACCTATAAGAAAACATGCATGTATGTGTGTGTTGCACCTCACCAGTTGTTCCCAAGGCTTGGATATTTGCAGGACTAATAAAAGGCAAATAAAAAGGAGATAATCCAGATATTAAACCCCCCCCCCACCCCCCACCCCCCTTCAACCTCCCCTCCCGAAAAAAGACAATTTTCCCTCCGACCTGAATCTAAACCAAACGCCGACTCTCTCTGAGACTTCAAGGCCCGGCTTGAGGTATGTTATTTACTAGGGGCCATATAAACCTTGTGTTTTTAATGAGATATTTAAGTGCTGAACATAAATGGCTATACTATTTATGAGCTGTAATCAAATGTATGAATAAAAGGGTTTTTTTTTAACCATCGTGCCTCTAGTAATGTGGAAGAATAAGAAATGAACAGTCCTCTGTCTGACCTAACACCTGAGACGTGAAGCCTGGGAATCGTGCCTGGCTCTGTTTGCTTTTGTGTGTCCGCCCTGTAGAGGATCCGGATGCACAGTTCCCGTTGACTCTACGCTGTCTGGTGCACTGTTTTTGCCCAAGGCAGGGCAAAATCTCTGTATGGTAGCGCTTCAGTCAACTGCGTGCCTGAAACTCATGCAAAACACCTGCCGAACAGGTTTTGGAACCTTCCAGGGAATGGAGGAACGAACCACGTTGAGAAGAAGGCACCTTCCTGCAGCCACGAAAACGTTTTCCGTACTGCACACTGGACCGTCAAGACAAACACAGGGGTTTAAAAAAAGCACTCAAGCTTTACTCCTGTGCAAAATGTTAGCACAAGGGATTTGGGCTACGGTTAGACAACAGTAAGAGAGAGATTTTGGAAACACTCCCATCACTCCCATCAATCCTGCCCCAACTGCTTTGACAAACAAATTTAGAATGACATCGCAGTACAGGCACAGGCTTTCTCAAACAAAACAGACAGTTAGGAAAATCCCAAACCAGCATCTTATTTCCTCCTCCTTTATTTCGACTGATCGTTTGCATTTGTGTTATTTATTTAACACTGCTACATTTCTCTCAAATCACAATCTCAAACACCGGTTCCTCAAAATCGACTTAAGTTCCTCTTACGTAATTGCTTAAGTCTGTTTTTGGTCAGTTATTTAAGAGGAGCATGTTGCAGATCTACAGAATTGATTTATTTCTACACATTTCATTACGTTTAGTTACACAAAGTTATCCGCAAATTGTAACTGAGAACACAGCGTGAATAACAATTTGGAAAAGTCACCTTAAACTCTTTGGCGTTGTAAGGTTTGGGACCTTTGTTCCTAACATTTAGGGCTTAGAAACAGGCACGGTTTCTTTTTGTGATGTTATCTGAGGCAGAATATCCTTTAATTATGATTATATTCTTCCTAGTTTAGGAAAGAATAAAACGTTTGCAGCAATAGTAGGCATTTCTGTATGTTTTTTTTTTTTAATATTATTTTCAATTTTGTGTATTAGTCGTATTAGTTGTGTTTGTAGCGTTTTCAAAAACGGTCCAGTTAAACTTTTTCGACTTTAAAATATATGTAGGTCTGACTTCAATCTTCAAGAACAAAAATAGTCACAAAGATAATTTTCTCTTTTATCTTAGTCTTCTGCAAATTGTATTGCTTACATTTTAAAAGACACCTGACTTTTGACTTTTTTCCTGAGTTGCACCCAATCCTTGGAACTCGTCCTCCACGCTTTCATATACAGGACTCGCGTGTGGAATGCTGCTCCTAAAACTTAGGACTAACTTATCTCTAAGGTCATTCATTTGCATTCCATTTCTAACTATCCCGCCGACTTGCTTAATCAATGCTTCATGATTCATGTTAAAACGTTGGGAGGTGAATGTTCATATTTTTGACACTTACCAGAAGAAATGAACATAAATTCGAGCCAGAAATGGCAGTTCCTGAGGCCGCAGGGTTTAGAGTAGATTCACGCGAGAGGCTTGAAGGATCTTGGATTGGTTCAGGCTGAAGTTCTACCTCCATCTACCTGACCCAGATCAGGCCACGCAGGGGTAACACTGGTCCTGGCCGTGCCTTCTGGATGGATCTGGCATCGCATGCTGACACAGTCAGTTGTGTCTAAGGGAGGGGTGGCTGGTCGGGGGATCGTCCTCTCAACGTTGCCCCTATGGATTGGCATCCTGGGCACATTTATTGGGCCTTACATTTACATTGACAGTATTTAGCAGATGCTCTTAGCCAGAGCGACTTACAACTGGTACAACTGTGGGTTCAGGGTCTTGCTCAAGAACCCAACAGTGGCAGGACTGGACTGGACTGGTCCACGGTCCAGTATCTTGACCACTGCACCACCACAGTGGCCACCTCAGATTTTTCATTCATTAGGTGAACGGGCACAGACCTGAATGCTCATGGACAGTTACCAAAGCTTGATTATGTTAAAATAAAAGGGATAAAGTACTTTATACTTGTACTATAACAGTACTGACCAGACCAGTGGAAGTTTAAACATGTAGAAATCAGTGTGAAAAGGGAACAGGCTGCGCCTCTACTTTGGTGGTTCGTAAACAAATCAGTGGTGCCCATGCAAATCAGTGTTTATATATTAACCCAAAACCAGGGTCTGTCACACGACAGTTAGGGCTGCATCCTGGTGCAGAGTCGTAGATCAAATCACATTCCCCCACAGGCAGCCAATCACTGGTGACAGAGCAGGGTTTGTTCAGTGGGTGGGGTGAAATCTGGTCTCCTGGTGGGGGAGCACGGTGGGGGAACTGAAGGGGCTCGAGCCGTAGACTTTCCTGTATGGGCGTGTGCCAGGATCTAGTAGCAGACACACACACAGGGTTTCGTCCCATACCAATGTCAATCTGTTGGCTGCTAAATGATGCGTGATCTTTAAAACCCCTGTATTAAAAAAGGATCAGATAAGGCGTTTCATGGCTAGGACAGGGCAGAAGTGCCAAGAACTGTTGAAGCCTCAGGAAAGACAGACATTCATCGTGAAAAGAGGAACCTACAGGACCAACGTATCACGGCGTGTGGTTACACAGGCTCAAAATCCTGTCTAAATCCCGAGCCCTAATCACATACACTCATTTCACTGAAAGAGTATGAAGAGAAAAAAACATGGTTATAAAGAAGATTCGTGCATAGAGAGAGAGAGAGAGAGATTTGGTTAGCAAATGAGCCATATGCAAACTACCCTGGCTAAGCTTCTGCTGAATGGGCATATCCTGTTTAAGGCAGTAGAACAAGGTCAGGCCCTTATCATGACAAGAACTGTCAAAGGTTCAAATATTCCCCCTAAAAAACTGCCAGTGAACTGTCTAGGCGTCTGTTAGGCACCTCAGTGCAGGGTGAATACTTAATGAGCTTAAATATGAAACGACCTGACAAAAGAGAAGGGTTTTTTATTTTTTAAGAACCGAAACACTCCCTTATAAACCTCCCCGGTCACCTAACTCACTTATTAATGTTAGGTGTTTATG
This sequence comes from Parotocinclus haroldoi, assembly GCA_034779995.1. NCBI lineage: Eukaryota > Metazoa > Chordata > Actinopteri > Siluriformes > Loricariidae > Parotocinclus > Parotocinclus haroldoi. Next base: position 9,415 of record JAUZST010059118.1, read on the forward strand.
TGTAAACGTTTTCATACTTACACGAATCTCTAAAATGTTCTTTTTTATTAGGTAGTAATTGCAGTCAAACGCAAGTCTAATAATAGCTTTAATAGCTTTTCCATCCTTTTAACTTCATGTTTACCTTGATCTTTAGGTAACTCTTCAGCCTGTTACGTGACTTACTTTAAAAGGCAAATTAAATTCATGACAAATAATGACATCACAAGAAAAATGCAAAAATCGAATAGGCACCGTTATAGTTACATAAAATAACATACTGCTCACAGAAAATAGGGGATGTTTCTTTATGGGATATTTCGTTTTAAAGTTAGATTACAGTTTAGTATAATTGTATGAATATAATTATATCCTAACCAAATCTACCGAAGCTCAGGACGTTTATAAGAGCATATAATTATGTCATTCTTTTTTTTTTTTTAAAGCATGTCGTTCGCTTAATATTTACACAAACGCAACATGAGCCACATGATTTCTTTACAGGTTCATACTCCAGGGCATGATTAAACAGATATTATAATAAAAGATACACACGGATTGGTGTGAAAGAAGCCTAAATGATTGAACCTTGTAAAACTGCACCACGGTTCCTGCCGAATACCGAGTTAACGCTCTCGAGTTGCAGACGTGTAGTAAAACTTTTCTTGTCAAGGCAATCGCTTGACGGATTTTTCCATGGTGAGCAGGTTTTATTTGGAACAACCAGTTGAGTCGTCCTGTTAGCCTGAAGCTCTGACAAACGCCGCTAAAACAAACACATGAGCAGTGACTAAGCGCTAAATCACCAAACACTAATTAAAGCTGCAGTCTGCCAGTGACGCTGTGCCAGAAATCACACTATAGTTTCAATGCAAAACGCAGAATTTACGGTTTTAATATCCGTATCGATCAAATCTTCTGTAGCCCAAATGCTTTGGCTTAGGAGATATAAAAGAAGCACACTGTATACATCTAATGCACGTGCACAAACAGGACACTTTTAATTTCAACCTGACTGTAGTTTATTCATTCACTCATTATCTTTCGATTAATCCACATGGGGTCAGGGGCCAGCTGGTGCCCACGAGAAAGGGCAGGAACAGCCCTAGGAACAGCACCTTAACGGTATAACCTCACATAGCTCACCTTATATCCCAAGCATGTTGAATGGGATTCAAGTCTGGAGATCGTGCTTTCTCAAGCATTGAAGCAAAGTGGTTTCCAAATGCTGCAGCATAGGGTAGCACTTTAGGGTGCAGGACCTCCTAGGGTACCACCATAGGGTGCAGGACCTCCTAGGGGATCACCACAGGGTACAGGACGTCCTATGGTATCATTATAGGGTGCAGGACATCCTAGGGTATCATTATAGGGTGCAGGACATCCTAGGGTATCATTTTAGGGTGCAGGACCTCCTAGGGTACCACCATAGGGTGCAGGACCTCCTAGGGTATCATTATAGGGTGCAGGACATCGTAGGGTATCATTATAGGGTGCAGGACCTCCTAGGGTACCACCATAGGGTGCAGGACGTCCTAGGATATCATTATAGGGTGCAGGACATCGTAGGGTACCACTGTAGGGTGTGGTACGGAGGAGGAATGTGTTACAGAGGTACATTTAAGATCAGGAAGCGTTCAGGTACACCAGCACTTTCAGCCTTTTATATAGCACATTTTCACCATTTAAATAAAAAGCTGTTTTTGTATCTTTTATTTGCATTATAGAACAACTTTCTGACGTTTTTGTTTAACAAGAAAAAGATCAAATGCTTCTTTTTATATCGCTCGGTATTCATTTCGAAATATCCCCCACCCCTAACAACGCCCATGGTTCGAATCAAGGTTCTCAGGAACTGCTGTTTCCAGCAGCTGGTTCTTATCTGTGCTCCACAGAAGCAGCACATGGTTGAAAGTCATAGAACTTTCTGCCTAAATATGACCTAAAACATCAAAACCTAAAACATCACTATTCCATGTTTGGACATCAGCAGTCCATAGTCAGACAACGGAGGAAAATCAAGACCATAAACACCCTCCCCAGGAGTGGTTAACCAACCAAGATCAGTCCCAGAGCAAGGCATGTACTTTCTACCTTTGCCTCGTTTCAAACGACTGAGTTGGTTGAAGTTTAAGTCTTTAAGTCTCTAAGTCTGAGGTTCGTCAGAAGCAGGAAACCTACGGGCTCACATTCATCAGGGTGGCACTGGGGTGATATGGTATGACTGGCAGACACAGAGGGACAGAGTGATAAGGCTGTCTTTTTCTTTCTTGCTTCCCTCCCTGCAGTAGAATGTTATTATCTAATCATGTTCAGAAGACATACATAAAAAAAATCAATCGATCATGTTTGCTACTCTGGTCAATAAAGTCTTACTTTGCTTTCATGTTTAATTCGGCTCATGGCACAAACAAAACAACAAAAACAACCCCATTTAGCTATTGGTGAATTGAACAGGACTTGAAGTTTGGGATCTGGGACTATCAATCACCAATTCAAAAACCGATCCCCTAAAGGAGAGAGGTATAAAAAACATCATGATCAAACACTGGCCCGCTGCGCAAGGAACAAGTGACTCTACAAACGTCAAATTAGCAGCAAATGAAATGAATGAACGGTTTCGGATTAGTGGATGCAATTACTGGACTGCAAGTGAAACTTCTACCTAATAGTTTTTCCTTCTTTTGCTATAAGGAAATTTTTTTTTGCTTTCGCTTTAAGACAAGTCCCCCACCCGGCAAAGTCCTGAACCATATGGAAAAGAGAGCTAAAAAATACAAGACTCCTAAAAGGCAAGAAGAGTGAAATCTGGATTGCCAGGCCTCTAGACACAAGCTACTCTCTGATGCTCACCGATAGCCTTATCTGCTCCGGGTCAGGCACTAACGGTCAGAACAACTAGCCGCCTTCAGGGAGGAGCTCCGGTCAGAGCGCAAAGATAGAACCACGAACACGAGTAATCAGAGAGCAACAGAGCTCACAATACTGATCCTCCTTTCTGCACATGCACAGCACTGACTCCGGATTGGCGCTGCCCGGCCACGTTTCCTCCATCCATAACCAGAGTTGCATACGGAAGTGAGAAGGCACAGTCCGTTATCTCAGTGTATCTCAGTACATAGGATACAGAGCATGAATCACCCTGAAATACACGACACTGTAGTCACATCACAGGATAGAAAACCCGGTAAGTGCTCTGTCATGCTATGGCAGGGAAATGATTTGACAGATTTTCAGCCATGGGAAGCACAGATGGTTTCAGAGAACATGTGGGCTTAGAGCTAAAGCCTGATTCCAGATCAGCGCGTTCGCGCGACGCCATAGTAAAGGCTGTTTTTTGGAGATAGCCCCCTTTCACAGAATGAGATCTACCACCGAAATGCACACAGCATGCCCGATCAAACAGCAAATCACATAAAGTCTGTATGTGTAAAAAAGGCCCAAATTGGCCCAGAATACAAAGGCTAATATATTTATACTCTTATTAGAGCGTGTGTTAGCATTTTTGCCAATAAAACTTGGCAATGTACCACTTTATTCTTTTGGTCTGTGCATGCAGGCTGTTTGGAGAGCAGCTTTACGTAGCTCCTATAGAAAGAAAGGCTGGGAACCAACGATTTAAGGGCGTTTTTGTTGACCGTTTTTAAATCTGTTCCTAGTCCTTTATCTCAACATCTTTTAACATCAGCACAATTCAGGAAAGCGTGTGATGATTTGCACTGTTTCTACGTCATAAGTAATAAATGTCCTCTCACGTAAAATCAATAATCATGAGAAAACCTATTTGCTTAATAACTCATTAGAACTCGATATATAGAATAATTGGTTAAGTTAGAATAGTTGGAATCCACATTTGGGAAGCTTGTTAGTGTGTCTGCCATCTCTGCCAGGTCTTTGATGGTCTGATTCAGGCAGGAAGATGATCTTCGTCTTACCTTCACCCCAGGCATAGCCAAATTGTTCTGCGTATCAGGCCAGATCCACTGCCAAGGCTCGCCATTCGAGTGGTGTTGGGATTTTTCTGTGCCTCTGTAACCACTGGCTGCCTCACCATGGGTCTAGACTTGGTTTGTAATCCATATAGAGATGTAGACAGACACAGTTAACCATAGATAAAGGAGGTTTTATTTATCATTTGTGTACAAACAGAGGCCACAAATGCCTTCCGAACAGCTGAGTCTGCAGAGTGCAGTAACCCTTTCTGCAGATCTACATCCAGAACACCAGCACATCAGCGAGTAAGGTCTATCGCAAGAGAAGGGAAGGGCAGAAACCCCGGCCCAAAACACTGTCCAGAAGGTCTCCATTAACCTCAAATACAGAAACACAAAACCCAGGACAATGTTCAGTTATAGACATGCCCATGAATAAGGTCTCCCCGGTACGACAAGCGATTCTGCCCCTACAAAACTGAAAAAGGAGGCATTTTAGGAGAGGCATCGCAGTTCAAATGTGCTAACGTTCTCGCTTTATAAAAACACTGATGCTTTGTTGGCTTGTGCTGAAAAGCATAGCTTTCTCCCGCCCTCAACCAGGAGCGTGAATCTACAGGTACTAAAAGATCCGCCAGGTCAGACGATCGCAGGTTTCACTGAAGTTTGTTTCGAGACTAAGTAAGACCAAGAGCTAGCAGAAATCACAGATAATTCGATCTTAAATAAATTATTTTCTATAAGCCCCCTCATTTGGAGTCGATCTCTATAAGTCATTTCTTAAATATTTAACGACAGACGGCACAATAAATTAAAGAACCACAAGGTCGTGCTTCCTGATGAAATCAAATCATGTCACTTCCAGCCTAAGATCTACCAAGAGGTTTGTACAGTTTAGCATTTAGAACACGTACACCTTGTATGTCTAGGCAGATTGATTCTGAGTATAAAATATAGTATGAAATGGGGAAAAGGGGAATGGGCCATTAAAAAATAAAGGGAAAAATCTAGACCAAGGATTTTTGAAACAGAGTAATAGTGAATATAGGGGAAAAAAAAAGAAAGAGAAAGTTGAGTAGTTCAGCCAGAAAGTTGTTTGGTGCAAGAGCTGGGACTAAGCACACATTATAACACAGTACGTGGTTGTTTTCAGCCAAAACAACGGCCGGTTTGTTTAAATGGACTGAATTATGATGGCAGAATGATAGGCAACAACGTTGTCAACTGTAAAAACACCGTACTAACAAAAGTTTGTGAACACCATCGCAACTAATCACACCTTTATAAGTCTATACAGTTACATCTTCCATCATCATCAACAACTTTCTGCCCTGCTGTCCTTAAAGAAAGTACTTGGTCAGAAGATGACCTCACGGTCATGTTCCAAAACCGAACAGGAAGCCCTTTGTGAAGAGCAATGGCTGTTGTAGCAGCAACATTTTATGGGGGGGGGTCCATACACGCTTCAGGGCGTAACTTACTGGGCGTCCACAAACTTTTGTCTGTACGGAGTACATAAGAAAATCTTATGAGATGCCCAAACCACCTCATCTGGCTTCTCTCTCGATTCGAAAAAGGAGCAACTCCAAAACAGTACGACGACAACGATGTCAATTAAATCTGTGGCTGAACTATCTTTTCAATTCTGGTAGCAGGAAAAAAAAAACCATGAGAAAAATGAGAAAACCAACCAATGAACATGCCTGCATGTTAAACTGAAGCATATTAAATGTCTTTAACCAAAAGTTCATGCACACTTAACAGATTACTCAGAGATTCTTGGGAGGGCATCAAGAACACGGCTGCGTAACTCTAAAGGCTAAAGGCGATCGCAAAGGGGACGCCGGAGGGCAGAAACGAGCCCCGTCTTCAATTTTGGTCACAGGAATCGAGTGTGTATGGTCTTGCTATATACAGTATTACTAAGACACATACCGCAAGTTTATTAAACAGAGACACAGAGGCACTGCTGTATAATGTAGAGAAAAAGGACGTACATAACGCAGGACATGGACACGCTCCATAATGGGAGGTGCAACGCGTGGACAGGGGACTGATACGCACAGGCGATGGGAGTGAATTAACAGAGCGATTTAAAAAAAGCTCAGCCAAGAATGGAAGATACACCAGGAGAGAGTGCAGGAGAGCATCATACTGCATATCGTTTGCCTGGAGAAAAGTACGAGTATCAGAGTATTGTTTCTGCTGAATGTGTATCCACGTGTATTACTGTATAATAATGCGAAAAACTTTCGGAATTCACTCTGTCTTTTTGAATTAAAAAAAAAAAAACCCAGAAGGCTTCAGTGGACAGTGTTAGTATAACATCCTGAATGGCTCCTATAATCTACTGTATGTTCCCCTATATTATTAGTGGGGTGAATTTTGGGTGGCTGCAAAAAAATCTCTTAACCCTTCCCGACTTAGCCACCACTAAGGACCGGAAAAAATGCCTGAAATTCGATTTTCGACTGAACCTTTTCTAAAAGACGCTCAGTATTATCCGTAGAAGAAATAGTATAGATGGCCACGTCGACACTGAGAAGAAGAACGAAGAAAGGCGGCGTCACGTGGAATTGTGGCCATTTGGTCACTCGAACTGGTCACCGGTCCTCAGACGCGAGAGACGGCGCTAGTAAGGTTCCGTCGAAAGATCGGAACTAGAACTCCAAATAAATAATCATTATAATCTTAAAGAATTTCACTATTCCAAAAAAAGAGAAATAATCATTTGAGTTATGTACATAACATATTCGCGAACATAGGTTCTCCAAAACGCACACACGAATAAAGAAAAGAAGAAGAAGAAGAAAAAAAAAAAAAACGAAACACGTCGGACTGTTTACTAAATGTAACTATTGCTCACGAGGCTTGCGGGACAAAAACGATTTTCGACTGACTTACGAACAAACCGGTTCAGTTCAAATGAAACAGATCCCAGACAGGAAACAGGCAACGAGCAGACGTCTGCATCTGCGGTCTTGCTTCAGTATTGCTTCTGATGAGACTTGAGGTTCTAGAGCAACACTGATGAGAAACGACTGAGGACTCAAACGCTATAATAGAATTAGAATATTAAGACTAAGCACTCGTTGACCTTTAGTAGCAGCGAACGCTGAACATTGGTCGTGGGCGCAGACGCCTGGGTGATGGTGCCAGCGGCGGAGAAAAGAAACAAGGCGTAAATGAGAAGGAGACTTGGTCTGCAGCCACTCTTGTGCGGGGATACAGCGTCGCCACATTAACATTCAGGAAACACTAGGTCAGAGTCAGATCTACGCTGCCCCTTGGCGGCCCTAAGCGGCCTGTCTCCGCCGTCCGCCCGTCCTCGGTCGATCGGGTGAGGAGCTTCCTGGACGTCTAGACCTCGGTGGAAAAGAGGATGCTCTGTCTCTTACTGTCAGGGGTTGGAATGGTTTCAAGCTGGAGGAAGTAAAGCAGGACTTGCACCTAAAGCAGGAAAGGAGACGCTTCAGAACACGAGACAGAAACCAAAATGACATGACACGACTTGAGAAGGAAGGGCTAACGACAAACTGTAAATAATAATAATATTAATACATTGTGTTGCTTCCATGATATGCTACAGTGTTAAGTGCTAAGTGTCTTCCAGTAGGTACTGGTTGCCAGTACCCAGCCCTACAAGGCTCAAACAGGGAATCGCAGCAACAGTTACCTGGGACATGACCTCCAGGGACCAGCTGTCTCCCATGCTGATGGGTTGGGTAGGGTTGGTGGGTATTTTGCTGTCTTTCTCGGCCGGTCGGAGCAAGGTCGGACCGAACACGGTGGCCAGGTTGTGCAGAGACATCTTGTTTACGCTTTCCTTCTCCGCAACCCTGAGAAAATATAAAGAAAAAAAACCCCTCTGTTCAAACAAGTGTTTAAAAGAGTTTCATCCATTAACTTGATCATACAAAAGCACTCGTTATTATTTTATGATATTATATTATTTAAAGGAACGGGTGGTCAAAAGCGATCGTTCAGAGATCCACATGGGCGTTTCATTTAAGATGCCATAGTATACGCTGTGCCTAGCGACAAGGGTGCTGTTCAAATCCCACTTACGGCAAGACGCCACTTTTGGGTCCGACTCTTAACCCACAATTGCTTGAATTGGAAGACTGTATCAGTTACAAGTCTATCTGGATAACGGGGTCTGCTAAACGCACACATAATATCGTATATAACACATAATATCCTTCACTGCTAAGGAGCGTTCTGACCAAAAATGTTATTCGAGCTACCTTGCTTCACATCAGTTTGTGTTTCAGCTGCACTGTCACAGATTCTCGGCAGGCCAGCACACCTTCCGGCTCTGTGGAACGCCAGAAACCGCCTGGCTCACCGGAATACTAACACCTGCAACTGACTCCTTTTGTATAAGCACAAGTGTCCGGTCTGACTGTATTACTCAAGATCTACCTTAATATCGTATGTCATGCTGTGAGCGCTTATTTATCTTTGCAATTATGTGTGCCTTTGGTATTTGGCATGTTCTTGCAGAACTGAGATGGGGATGATCGTTGTGGATGTTCCTACCTCTTAAGGTGATCCAGAAGAAACAGGAAGGTGACCAGGTTTTGTTCAGGCAGCGACAAGAGCAGGTTTAGCATACAGCTCTCTTTAGCCACACTGTCTGAAAGAGCTGCACACAGACGCACACTAATGAACACACACTTCTGCTCCAAAACGTTCAGCTTTGTTAGTTCTCATGAACTAAAAATGACCACGGTTGTTGTGGCGTTTGCGCCATCTCATTACTTAATAGCCTAAATGCGGGTTGGTTGCTATATTTTTGGAGGTGAATCACTGGGACTGACCAATGCCTCCGGCGAAGTTGGGATAGAGCTCGTCAGTGAAGAGAGGCTCCGGCAGCTCACGGAAGTAGAGCTTCAGGGTTCCGGCGATGGCGTTGACGTCCATTTCGCTCATCATTACTGAGACGTCCTTATTATCTACGTGCAGTAGTTAACACAGTTAGACGCATTGCTTAAAATAAAAACAAACTCGCAGATTATTTTTAATTAATAACACCGGGGGTCTCGGAGCTCCGGGGAGAGACAAACGTAGCCCTGACCGTGTGGTCACAATGAGACCCTGATCTATTTCTTTTATCCGCTTTATTAAAAAGAGCTAAATTAGAGCTAATGTCCAAAACGCCCACAGAGCTCGACGGTATTCTGGCGTTAGCAAGCATTTGTACTTTGTACTTTGTACCGCGCTTACTGGTGTCAAAGGCAGTTTTGAGAGCCTGGATGTCGGTGGCGACTCCAGAGACGCGGTAGATGCCGACTTCCTCCATTCCTCTCCTCTCGATCTCCTCCAGACACTGTCTGACGATGTAGGGCACCTTAGAGCGCTCTCGTCTAGACGAGAAAACAAAAAGAGCACTTCAGTTCATTCGACGTTTTTGAGAACTCACTGCATGCGTGACCAAGAAACAATTTTGATAACATCGGCGGAACAAAGGCTTTGCTGGGTTTGCAGTCGAGTTGCAGTTTCAGTGGTTTTACTCTTTGTCCAGTTTGGCCTTCGCCCAGCTTCCCAGTTTGGTGTGTTTTATCCAGGATGCCAAATCTCTTTAGCGTGGAGGATTTGGGAGTTTCAAACCCGTCACAGTGCCACTTTGTCTTCCTTTAATCCCGCGTTAACGCTCGCTCCTCGTTTACTCACTTGGTTACAGTAGAGATTTTCACCCCAAACACTCCGGTCTGCTTGCACGAAGGTGTTCGTTTTAGACTGAACTCCCTGCTGGTGAACTTCATTGAGAGCTTCACTTCAATCTACATGACACCACACACACACAAGCATAAATGTACATCACCCCTACGTGTCTCAAAAGGGGAGAGTTTTCTAAAAAGCTAAGCTTTTGACCGTCCCACTCACCCCATTCATAGGAATGACGGTCCTCTGCCAGTCCTTACCCTGAAGCATCTGAGGGTCCAGCTGATAAAACCATCAGACAGACAAGCAGAGATATTTCAAACTCAAACAATGATATCAATTAAAATGCAACACGAAAACATTTAGTACGGTACCCTAACGTACGATACGATCATTCATATCTTTGTATCTGTTATAAAAACGAACCGGGATCCGTTTTCTTTTTCTCTTTTCTGTTTTCTGTTGCAAGGGTTCACTCGTACTAGTTTTCTGCCATTCAGACCTGAATTGTACATATATACGAGACACGTTTTATTTCCTATTATAACTCTGACGATCATGAGCGTTACAGCAAACGGGCAATGATTTGGATGGACGCCAAACAAGCGCTTACCCAGAATTCTACACCGTCTCAGGCAAAACTTTGCACACCACTGGTGATATTATCTTGTTTTTTTTTTAAAAGGGACAGCTCCATACATAACCCCAACACTGAACGTGGTACTTTAGTTCATTTGTTGCCTATTGTGCAGTCAAGCGCCGAATCGCCATATAAGGTCCTTTCATGGTTAAAAATAACGTGATATTATCACATACCACAATCTGTCCTTTGCCGATGATGCGGTCTGTGCTTTCTGTATCTTCTTTGTTCATCTTGCTTTTAGTGTAGCTCTTGTCGTAGCAGAGCAGCCTCAGCGTCTGTGATCCCTCCAGCTCAATCTCAAACTCCTGAGGCGAACCAGAAATCAGATTACCCACATTCCTTTAGTGGATTATGTCCCGATTTGGGAGTTTGTTTGCGTTTTTGGTCAAACGATGCCATTTGTCCTGGAATTCCTACAAACGGGAGAAATCTCAATCCGGGTTCGGATTTTGCAGTGCTGCCTGGTTCAGGCCACCCCTGCACCAGAATACAACGGAATCCAGGTAAATTTGGAATTGTCCTGACTTTTATTGATTCAGTTATGCCTTATGGGAAAGCTCCAGCATTCCAGCATTCCAGCATTCTCAAAAACCCCACCTGTTAATGGCATTGATTGACTTTCCTGCCCTTTTATCCGCACATTGGACGGAGCTTTGCCTTAGTATCGTTTTCAAGAGCATCCTTTACGCCTTGCTCACCTCGTTCCATTTGGGTTCGGTCGTGTATCTGTACACCCGTGTCTTGGCTTTGTTGACAAACATTCCAAACGAGTCCACCTCCATTGTGCAATACAGATCTGAAATGCAGTTATAGGTCAGCGTTACTGCTGCTGGCTTACATGATCGGTTTTATTCGCACTCAACTATTTGAGGCTGTTAAACGGTATCTCTTAACAAAGAAACGGTATTTGAAACAGAGAGCTTCTGAGGGGAAAAAAAACGAGCAAAAGAACCTACTTAAGCTCTGTTTGAGTCCGGAGGCAGAGTGGATGATTACATTCAAGAAGCCGTACAGTCCAGGGGATTCGTCCTCTACACAAATACAGATGAAATGCGTCATATTTGTTCACTTCCTCTCATTTAGAATATGAACCAGGCCTTCAGAAGACTGTGCATGCAATATAACAGCAACAACGATAACCCCATTAAAGAGTTTGGACTGCTTTTTGGGTGGCCAGGTGTAATTATGGAGAATGAATGTGACTTTCAGAATGGACACGCAATTCCGCTGCCTTACCAGCAGACACCATCCGACCTGTGAATTACCAATTGTTAATTGTGCTGCTTTTTTTCCAACCCTGCTTCACAGTGACCAGGCCTGTGGAGAGGACGGAGAGAACTGAGCCCATCCTGGAATTCGGTAGGCACCAGTTCAGTACTCAGGACTCATGCACGGCCATTTTACGTGCATGTTTGACGCCCGAGTCTGTTGGAAGGCATCACCGGGACTCGATCCCAGGTCTCTTCAGACGTTAGCTAAAGAATCGATGACGCCAAAGAAACGAATTACCGTTTTGATGTGAATGATGACATCTGCTGGTGGAGCCTTAGCATTGCTAACTAACCCCTTCTCACCTTCTTTGTTTACTGTCAAAGGGATGTGGTGGACGGTCTGGAGTTTCACGCAGGAGTTGGTGAGCATCTGAAGCTCCATGGAGGTCAGAGAGACATTCTTAAAGCCTAACAGTCAGGTCAGAGAAGCAACGCATTGCAGCACAGATTAATCATGTGTTTGAAGAGCTCCTTGTTTTTTGCGTACGCAGGCAGCGGAAACGGGCCCCTTACATTTCTTCTGTTGATCCCGAATGATGTCCTTCCAGTCGGCGCGCTCGTAGTCGGACGAGATCAGAAACATGTAGCTCTGAAGAAAAAAAAAGAGATTTAATTTGAGCTCATTTGAGAAAGCCTGCAGATTTGACCTGGCTGCTTTGGGGCGCAGAAGGTTGAAGAAGGCTGAAGAAGCTTACCTTTCCGTTCCTGTTATGAACTCGCAGGGGCATGTTGGGCGAGGTCAGAAGCAGCAGGGATTCCTGTTCGGAGAGCTTCTTCCACAGTCTGTCAATGACTTTCGAGCCTTTGTTGGCTCTCTGTATAGGAGTAAGACTTGGGTTTATTGAGGAACGTCAGAATTCACGGGGTGCAGGCAAGCGGGTACAGTGGGCACTACTCCATCATTCGGGGTTTAATAGGGGTCAGCGGTCTCTCGGACACAAGCACTGTGTTAAGTGAATTACTCCTTTAATAATAAAACAATTACTCTGCTACCTTCTCTCTCTGCAGTTCACTCCTGAGGGAGGAGATCTTCATCTTGACGGCATCCAGCTCCTCGTCGGGGACCTGCGGGATCGGGACAGGCTCCGTCTCCTCCGCCGCCTGAAAGGTCAGCTCTGACAGAGGGATGTACCACTTACAGTCATACTGCTGACTCTTCCTGAGGAGGGAGACAGACACGGATGGGAGGACGAGAAGAAATCTAATATACGGACAAAAATACACACTGGAATCTAATCAGACCGAAACCGGAGTCGCTCTGCGACGTTCTGCCAAGAGTGCACAGATTTGTACTGAATACTAATAACGCACAACAGATAAATAACACGGATGTGTTTTACAGATCAGCCCTGCAGAAATAAGAGGCATCCGACGTAACTGCGAATAAACCCCATACGAGAGATTAGGTTATTTAAAGTGGCTAAAAAGCTGCAAAGCTATGGACAGGGCCTTCAGCTATGCCTTCTGTGCATTAGCGATAAGACTAGGTTTCCATTCCACCTGCAGAGATACGGGATACTTTATTTCTATAACATCGTACGTGTAAAGATCGCATGATGGAATAAAGAATCGTACAAACCAAACAGCTCAATAACGTTAACGTCTTTTTACATTTATTACTTTTCCCCTTCTATGAGCATCGTCTGTGATTTTCTGCAACAAAAAAAAAAATCCAGTTCACATAGTGATTTCGAACCCGAAGTTAAGCCCGTCCATACAGAGGGTTAAGTGGGCGCAGGGTTACGGTCTGATCCAGGAGTCCTGTTGGTACCGAACACGTTCTCACTCACCCTCCGATCTGTTTCTTGAGCTTGGCGCATAGCAGCAGGTCGGTGAAGAGGAAAATGTGCCGCAGCTTCCGCGCTCCTTCCACCAGCTCCACCATGAAGCTGTCCTTCAGCAGCTGCCGGTTCTGCCCAACACACAGTGAACACAATTACCCCAACAGACGTACCCGGACGTAAACCGGACCATGCGGAAGAAAGGGAAGGCCACATCACAAACATTAAACACGTATCATGTGAGTGCCATCCAATTTCGGGAGACGGCATGAAAAACTAAACAATGAACAGAATGAGCAGAGCTACAGTGAGGATCAATATTTCGCCACAAGGTGGCAGTCTTGTCTAAGTCACCAGCCACCCAGCCACGCCACGATGTCTGGAAGGTTTTGGTGTAAGATTTGAGCAGGTAAATGAGCGGATCATGTGTTCAGATTAGAGCAAACAGTGGCCAGTGTGTGAAAGCAGAAACACACACACACGCAGGCTTGCCTTGTCTTTTATGGTGTGGGGAATTCCCACTGACATAATGATTGCAGTAGCTAATTAATCCACATCTACATCTAAGCCTAACCTTAATCACAGTAACATAAAGCAAATCTTTTAGTTTTTTAAATAAAAAGTTGTGTAAAAATGCTGTTTTGCTTGCATGGACCAGCACGATGTCCCACAATGTAAATTCCAGAGCTTTCTACCATCGTAGGGGCATTTGATCCACACACTGATATATGTGCAAGGTACACACACACACAAACACACACACAAAGTGCATGTGGCTACAGCTGTCTCAGAGCATCACGTCATCCCTGCAGTGGGCAACAAAAGGTGACATCACGAGCGGCACGTCCAATGAGAGGCCACTCAAAACAGCTCCGTCACCCCCACATTTTCTAGACAGTGTATCATCGACGACCAGTCTTCATCAGCACACTGCACCACTGAATTTCACACACACACACACACACGGTCCTTGGCATCATAGAGAGACGGTGGCGTTCCAACTGGCAGCAGACAGATGAGGAAATCCAGAGTGTCGGAGACTCGCTCGAATCGCCATGACAAAATTAAAAGGCTTTAACCGGAGCTGATGAATAATTGAGGAGGAAATTATAAAACGATCAGACTTTCCCACAGCTCGCCCTCTGTCACTGTGATTAACGTGAAGTCAGGATGATTCAAATCTAAAACTGAAAACTAGGCACGACGGGGATTCGTGACCCCACGAGGTCGGAGGCATTTTTTTGCAAACTGTTCATTTGCCTTTATACAAACTTGGCCTGAAGTCAAAACCCCGAACAGTCGGTCCTGGTGCGTCTGGTCTCCAGGTCTCCAGGTATCTCAGGGCCGTGTTCATGATCGATAATAAAAATAAAACAAAATTCCTACTAGGCTTTCTTTCCATGACTGGCTGAGTAATGCCTCTTGAGAGCCTCAACAGAACACAATGGAAGTGTTTCACTGTATATATATATATATATATATATATATATATATACACTGCTCAAAAAAAAAATAAAGGGAACCCTTGGAGTTGCATTGCGTTGTTTAAGTTGTTCCCTTTATTTTTGCCAGCACTGTATATATCGTCCGAACTGTAGTAAGTAGAAAACATATCGGAATAACATAACAGTTTTTTCCCCCCATCCGATCTCTGATCCAGTGATTTTGCCACCTATCAGGCCGATACCGATACAGAATATCAGATCGGTACAGCCCTAATATATATGTTAAGGGCACATGCTAAGCTGATCTCCTGTGTTGGTGTTTTATTCTACGTGCTTGACGCTGAGTTCTTTCTCTAGGTTCTCTGCCCTTAACATACTGGTCATAGACTGGATCCCACCCACCCCTGGCGTCCATGTCCCTAGAGTACTCTGCATTACATAATCTCTGTGGAGTTCCTTCTCTAGCTGTGCATCACTCAATAAGCCAATATCGCTCCGCTGCCTAAAAGCAGATTGTGAGATTAAAATCGGCTAATCCCACGTAGCCTCGCTTGGATCCTGCCCTCGCCCAGAATGAAAAAGAGACAAATCCACATTTACCGAAAGCAGTGAGGTAATCAAAGCCTGATATAAGCAGGTACTTTCTGAAAGGCTATTCGGTGACCTCACAGTGCGATGACTCAGTGAAGTTGCATGCAGAATTAAGTATTATTATACCCCCTGGACTCAACGGCAATCCAACCCTACCCTTTCGGAGCAAGTTAATAGCCTTTGGCCAAACAGAAAAGGCTGAACATCAGTGGATTTACCTTTGTTTTGCCCAGGCTTCTCAATGCAGGGTTTGAAAAACTTTTTTTTGGATTGTGCAATTTCCAATTGTATTTTAACCCGCTGCTTGGATTTTAATTACATGTACAAACATTTGTACGTAAGCTACATGTTTCTGCGGGATGGTAACGATGGCTAATCGACTCCGGCCTAATATATTTTCATTCGTAACAATCAATCATTTTTCAAAGGATCATCAAAGAAGAAAGGGCGACATAAATGCTGGCAATCCCAAAAGACCCAAAAGGTACAGCTCGTGTTTTAGCTCTGGCCCGCACCCCAGTGGTTAAAAACGGTACTACTCACGGCGTATGGTTCGAATCTCATCTACATCTCAGTGGTTCAGATAGGAACTGATCAAAGTGGCCAATGCCTGGCCACTGCATCTCACTTCACACCTTTAATATCAAAAGAAAACAAAGACCTGCTGTGAACAGAATAAAGCGTAATCTATTCCAGGCCTTTTTTCTACAAGTACATAACGCCCTGGTTTCTGTGAGCTGTGCTCATCAACCCAGCTGTCTCTGCACATCAGATGACATTCTCCCAAAGCCTGCCTCAAGCACAAAGACGACAATGACAGTCTCTTATAATTGCTCACTACAAGCACATTTCAGCTTGGGTGAATAAAGAAAAAAAAAATTCCCAGCAGCTACGCATGCAGCTGCACAGCCAGTAACCATATATAGGCACGTTGGGATATGCTTTTAGAATCGTAAGTATTTAGTGCCATCACTCGTCCCAGTACGGTAGCAGTAACGCTGGATATGTGTGCCCAGACTACGGACCAGAAGGCCCAGCTTTGAAACCCACCTCTGCCAAGAACGCACCGTTGGTTCCCTAAGCAGGGCCCTTAAACTACAATGGCATCAAAATATATTGTATCAAAGTATTCTCTGTATTCTATTCCTTATTTGATCCCTAGGGGGCACTGTGACCTGTGACGATATCTGGGAGGGTTTCTATAGCGAGAACACATTTTTTTTAAAGCGCTGCTTGTGTAACTTGAGCGTTGAAACGAAATAATTTTGAGATGCATTTGCATAGTTGAGATGTCTGACCCGAAAAATACGAAGAGTAAGTGTATGTGCCTGTCCTATTGTAAGTAGTACTCCCAATACAGTACCTGTATTCTCTCTAACCTGACTATAAGCGTATAAACGGAGTCTCTGTATCATTGGATACGTAGGGATTGCTGTATGGACAATGTCGTTTTCGGTTTCACTGAATCCCCCCTGTGAGAATATAAGCATACTCCTATAGAGCGCATGGCCGATTCAAGCTCGTCGAAGCATCTAAGGTGCTGAACCTGGACCAGAAGTCCTAGATTCCCTCCCAGATTAGGCAGTATTCTGCACAGGGCCTGTATTTGTGTACACAAATGTTTCTGGTGCTCGGGTCGACGTTACGTATAAACGCCCCCGATCTATAGAGCGTCCCGGAGGCTGAGAGATGCTAGAGCTGCTTCCCGACCACGCTGCCCCATTTGCATTTTAATTGAGTAGCTTCTGTGCGTTCCCTCCCCCCTCTCACGTGGCCCGCTCGGGTCTCCTCAGAGTTCGACTCGTCTTTCTCGGCACGCCTCACTCGTTCGCCGAGGGACACCCTGACAGCCGTGCGCGTACCAACAGTCTACAGCAGGGGAGACATGATTCTTTGATACGCTCTCGTCGGGGTGCAGCGCTTACCTGTATGGCTTCAAGGCACAGCCTCCCCCCCCCCTTACCACCAGGAAACAATACAGGATTGTCAAGGAAGCACTAGCTGCTGCTGCAAATACACTGGCTGACAGCATGGCCTAGTCCCTTTCCTCATCGTTGCACAGCTCTGCCATATTTCACAAAGCTTCTTTGCACGTGCTAAAATTCCCACTCATTCACCATGTAACACTTTACCCTAATCCGGCATCTTAAACAAGAGATGCAGGGCGCCTCTGAGGTCCACCATCCACCCTCCTGTCACATACTCATCAATATTTGATCAGCGCATGGTCAGTCCACCAGGGACCGCGTTTGCGTGCCGGGTTGTAACTGTGTGCACAAACCGCGAGCCGCCTCCTTATGAGAGGCATCTCATGAATAACGAATGCAAATCGGAGCGAGTTGGCTCGTTAAGGCATATTACACGCCCCTTCCATCCGCAGTCCGTCAAACATCGATTTATTTGATGCTACGAGTCCTGGCTGCTGGAACGAGGGGGGTGGGATGGCTTTGTGTGCAATGCTGCAAAAAGACTAAAGGACATCGGGGAGGGATTCGGTCAGAAAGCCTTATACACGATTCCACGTCTCTGCCGGGGGGTGAAGAGGATGTTTTGGATATCAGTATGATATCATCTTGACTAGACCATTAAAACAGCACAACCAGGAAATAACCAGAATTGAATTAGACCCTGTCATTAAGCTGCTTCCAAAAGCAGAACACATTTCTTTCAAGCTCGCACCCAGACGTTCCTTTGAACAAGGGCTTAAGGTTTAAGACTTGGCTACATATCTGGAGAATCTTAATCTAAAAGTCCGTCCGATCCTTTCACTTTAGTGAAATTGTTTTCTATAGCGCTTTTTACAACGGAGCAATCCCGAATCCCAAGCCAATCCTGGATGGAGCAAGCCTAGGGCGACAGTGGCAAGGAAAAACTCCCTGAATGTAGAAGGAAGAAACCTTGGGAGGAACCACGACTCAAAAAGGGGACCCGTCTTGCTTGGGGTTTTAAGAATTATAGAGGAAACAAAAATGGTCTACTGCACATTACATTCACGTCCGAATAACAGCAAACTAATATGAGCGTGACAACATTTCATTATCATTTCTTGCCACCAGCAAAGTGAACCTACCTACCGTGTATATATATATATATGTTGGTAAAGCTGTAAAACTGCTCGTTGTTACTGGTAAAAGGTCTTTGTTTCTGGATATACACCGTAGTACAATCGCAGAATCCATTATAAGACTGCAGAGGGTCTGGAATCGTATAGAAAGGCACGAGGACCGAAGAGCTGCTCACCTCGCCCTTCTTGACGGTCATAGACTGGCGACGTGGCGTGCTCTCCTCGTTGATACTGGACAAGAAGTTCTGGGAGATCCGCAGGGCGTCTTGCAGGAGTGGGAGGTCCGGGTGACCGGACGGGGTGTGCTTCAGCAGGTCCTGTATGGCGCACACATCGTGCATATCTTCTTGAGACACTACAAACTTTAAAAGCGGCAGAATAAACCTTCATTAAATCAATGGTTATGGGTTGCTTACGTGTAGAACTAGTGTGCTTCTGGTTACTCGATCCACCGGTTTATAAAGAAGAGCTGAAACAGGAACAGGGAGACAGCAACGCGTGAGACAATCAGCTGGTCTGATCAACAGCACTGTCTTATAAAGAAATAAAGAAATAAATAAAGAAATGCAGATCTTACTTTCTAGTGAGTACTTGGCTATCTGGTCTTTGCACTCCTTGGTACTTCGGACTTTCAGGTTCTGCAGAGGTCAAAGAAAAGTGAGACCTTAGAACAATGTACGGTGCGTCATGCCCGTACCCATGCAAACCACCGGACACATTTAGCAGCGTCGATAGAAGAGCGCATGAAGTTTCATGTTAAAGCGATCAGATCGGCCGGAGTCGCCTGGAATCCTTTATCGATTTTTTTTTGCACCCGATTCCCGAAGTTCTAAGGGACACAGAGCCACGCTGTACAAACACGAAGGTACGAGACAACAGAACGGATTTTAGCGCAAGCTTGAAGCTCTGAAACCCACGCAACGCTCTGCCTCCCCTCCGGCTGTCTCTCCCATTAAACACAATTATCATAACGCTCGCGTCTCCCAGTGTCGGGGGACCGGGGGCCATGCTCGCTGGAGTAGATGAAGTATCAGTTGGCATGACGACGCTCAGCTGGGGGTTGGAGTGCGTCGAGCAGCGCTGTTTTTATTTCCTTCGCAATGTTTAAATGGCCTGAAGAGCTGCTTGAGATACCTAAGGTATCCTCCACACGGATGAATCCCAGGACGCTGTACAACGTTCAGCCCTGGAGCTGACAGATGAGCTGAGCTTTATTCTCCACAGGGGAGAATACATTCTCCTGTTCTAAGTGAAATTACAGCTTGCCACCAAAAGTAGACAAACCCATTTCTCCCTTGAAATTGTTTAAAAGTCAAGCATGCATATTATGCAAACGTAAGGGCAGGCCTGGACTAATCGTATCAACGTTTGGTTGATTTTATAACCTGCCAACTTCAACTCTGTTAATGAGGATGCTAAACGAAATGGATGTTGAACGAACAATGCGATAGTCACGGTCTTTTTATGCTGCTGTAATGTAAATTTAAGGGCACTACGGGGGCTCGGTGGTTCAATCCCAAAGCGGGACGGCCCGGGTCCTTTCTGTGTGGAGTCTGCGTGTCCTTCCCGTGTCTGCGTGGGTTTACTCCGGGTACTTTTCACAAGAGCACTCACTGCGCAGACATTACCTCTGAGATCTCAGCGAACTGAGCGTTGGCTTGGCAGCACTTCTCCGCCGTCTCCACCGCCAACTCGTAGTTATCCACGAAGGCCCGGTACATTCCTAGCTGATTGGCCTACAGCAGAAAGAGTTGTTCATGATCAGGCTCATTATCTTTTCATTTGACTCTGTCACCAAGCAGGCAGTGGAAAGGAAAAACTCCCATAAGCAAGGATCCTCACACACATGTTTTTAAACATCACTAAGTGTAAGACTGGTGGAATGGGACCATGTTTGCCACCCAGGGGTCTGCATCACTCTCAGACCGGCAACAAAAATCACATAATGTTTGTCAGAATACAATTTATTTGTACAAAATGTAAAAAAAAAAAAACATACCGCACTCACTGAAAAATTCTGTATAACATTTTTATAAAACATGAATTGTTTCGTTTTAAAAAAGAGAAAAAAAAAAACAACCGAAAAGGCTATAAAAGGAACACGAGAAAAGGATAAAAAAGCTTTAATTTATGTTGATTTTTCTTCCCCAGAAAGATTTGCAATGGATCACTTTATTATTTTGGGCTGTGTTTGTTTGCTAAAGTTTGTTTGTTTAAAAAAAAAACAAAAAAAACACCGCAAGAAACACGCAGTGGGCCAAGGAGCCTGATCTCCTTTCTATCATCGCTTCCCTTTCTCTTAAATCATTTCTGAAAAACAACGATACAAAATGATGTGAACACAAAAAAAACCCCAAAACAAACAAACAAGAGTGTCACTGAGAACGGGATTTGCGCCTGTGAGCAACACATACTCTAGCTCCCTCTGGCGTTCAAAAATGCAATTGCATTGGACTGCGTGACAAACAAAAACGCCTGATCCAACCCGGCGATGCACGTGGTCACATGTTCGCATCTCGATTCATCGCTACGCCCGTACAATCCGCAGATCCCGTAGGAGAACAGTGCGGCGACAGAGATGTGCCGGCGGTCGATGACGCAGCTGCCGCGATCGCCAACATTTCGGCGAAACTCCTTTGTGCGTGCACGTACAAATACACAGGGAGAGACAGAGGACATTGAAAAGACGCTGAGAAATGCCGCGCGTTGATAAACCCCCGCGATGGTCCCCTTAATCACTCACGCCACAGTAAACCACAACATCTGCACACGCTTTTTTAATGGCTTTCTAAACAGACAGCCTGTAAACACCTTCTCACGAAAGACACTTCTAAGGCTGAAACTAATTAAGACCATCTAAGTGCACTGACAAAAGATCAACAAATAAACGAATATCCCTGCTCTAAGGCTTCATTTTAGACTTCGATTTTGCTTTAATGCCAACTAGGCGTCAGCTTCACCCTTTTCTGACCCACGTCCGGTCCGAAACACAGACCTGATGATTGTTGATCTTCACTCCGTTCCGTTCCGTTCCACTCCCCTCTATTGGAATTGGCTGATCGATTGATTATTGTTTATTGTTTATCATATCAGAACATTCTCAAATGTCATCACAGCACGATAGCAGTTACTTTTCTATGAGTTGACGGCTCGTGCTTAAGTATTATTTGGCTGTGCGGCATCTTGTGATGATAGCTTTAGTCTATTGCTTGTTGTGCATGTCTTTGGACTGTGGGAGGAAACCGGAGTACCCAGAGTAAACCCACGCAGACACGGGGAGGACGTGCAGCCTCCACACAGACTCAACACACAAAGCATACAGCTTTATGTAATTTCGAAACGAAAGGAATGTTGCTAACGACTGGTTATGATCTTCGTAAATCAAACAGCAGTCCGCCTAGGCTTGAAAAGATTGAGGCGACACACACATTAAAGCCAAGACAAACATGGCAGACAGAAGTAACAGCTGAAGGAGACAGGAGAACACAAACCAGAAGGCAGCAGTGATATCTGCTGCTGACACTGGATGCTTACTTTATCGATTCTGCTTCCTCACACTGGCTCGTAATGACAGAAACATATGGTGAGCATGACCAGATACGAGCCCAAGTTCCTCCACTGCACCTCTACAGTTTCTGAAACGGAAAGCGCATCTGTCTTCCCCCTGCAACGTTTCCTTTTTTTCTCGGAGGTAAAACGTCGATGTGAATTTGACCTTTTCCGAAGACGTGAATACGGAGAATTCATTTGTTTTTTACGATTCATTGTCTACTTACTTCCTCCAGTTTTTTTTTCCACATTAAGATGGGACGGTGACCCTTTAGGTACGATGTTTTCATTTCAGGAAACGTGTGCTATACGTTTGGCCTAATTATTCAACAACCGTATTTAATTCTTTTTAAGAAAGACAACACATTTGATTTGTTATTATTATTGTTTTGTAGACGCATTTGTACATTTCATTTACATTTCCAGCATTTAGCAGGGACCCTTATCCAGAGCAAAGTCCACAGTGAGCTCAGCGAGTCCACAGTGGTGTTTCGGGTCCAAGAAAACTGTGCGAATGCACAGTTTTGGTGCAGTGTATCATCCCAAACCGAAACATGAAGTATGCATGACCTTACTGAAGGGCACAATGTGATTCGGGGCGACCATGTGGACATGCATTTACAAAAAAAAAAAAAAGAGTCACGCTGACTAATAGAGCTCAATTCCATTATTAAGCTGGAATCCATTTAGAAAGAAAGGTAAATTGTGTAGAGCTGAATTATAGCCAGGTTAGGTCTTTAATCAGCTTTAAACATGAAGATAAAAGGATAAATACATCAACGTTAGGTAAGACTCCTACCCAAACTGATCTTACAACAACGTGAGGATCTAGCACAGAGAGAGAGAGAGAGAGAGAGAGAGAGAGAGAGAGAGAGGGGGAATTCACAGGTCTTGTATTCTACGACACTATTTATAGGCTGCAGCACAAAGCCATCAGTGTTTCATTAGCTCGGCTGCCTGGGTGAAAACGATGGCACTGAGTCAACGCTGCCCTCCATAACGCCTCGTGTGTAGTGAACTCACGGCAGCAGGAAAAATGTTGGTAACCATTTGGTACGACCCAGATGTCTGCATTAATTAGTCAAAACCGTTCTCCAAGCCGTAACGTTAGACAAACCCATTGCGCCCCAAACACGCAATCAGTTTTGCTTTTCACGTCTTTCTTAAGCGTTGGAACTGAGTACTTTGCTCGGAAGAGATCACTAAAGGGTCCGAATCAGCAGCTACGGAAAACACCAACACCTTGCTGACAGAACTGTGTTCAGGAGGGCAACGAAAAAGGAAAGCTGCCAAGAGCCCAGTGGCAAATTTAAAGACCTTACGAGCTGTTATGGCTGAGACGAAGCAGTAATCGCATAAGCTTTACACAAAACTGGTCTATACGAGCAAGTCACAAGACCTTCAAGTCTCAGGCACGTCCTGTGCTAATGCTAAAATAATTAAAGTCCCTGCTGAGTTACTATCTCGTGCCCTTAAATCCCCCAAATCTACGTATCTAGAATGCATTTCCGACGCCATGGGGCAATGCTTATGGTCAGATGAGACCAAGACCGAACCTACAACAAACCTCCAGAGATGGGAAGGCGCTTCACATTTCAGCACAACACCGACTACAAACACGCCAACAAAACATAAAGCAGTAGGTTTAAGTATAGCTAGGTGACTGTACACGAGGGGCCAAGTCAGAGCACTGGTTTAAAGGTGACAGAAAGTCTGGGAACGGATTTGAAGAGAGAAATTGAACCTGGATTGAATCCAAGCAATTCTGCGGGACGCGTGGGCAAATGTTACCTCAGCCTGGGTGTGCAAGCTGGTAGAGCCGTACAAACTCCAGCCCTGTCGCTGCACGCGACTCACTTGTTTCTGGAAGAGATCTCCCACGCGCTGGTGGTGACTCCACTGTTGCACTCTGGGTAGAAGACCATCGTAGAACTCCTTGTGGATTTCGTAGAGCTCAGGCACTTTGAAAAAGATGGTCTCGATTTGCTGGAGGGTCAGGACCGGCTGAGAAGTGGTGGCTGCAGCCTTCAGAGGCTTCATGGGCTGAGAAAGTAACAACAGCCTTATTAATTAGATGTTCAGCCAGGTATATTCCCGCAATCTGAAATCTCCCATAACGAAGTACCCTCTCATTTCTGCGAGCACTGTACTGTACTCTCGTTCTTGCCGCGACTGTACGTCGATGTATTTTAGTTGTAAAACGTTTCCGCAGATGAAATCAAGTGTGAAGCGAAAGCAAATCTTCACCCTTGAGGGCACAGGGAAAAAAAACCCAAAAAAACACGAGCAGCCTGAAATAGGAGTTACATCACCTCGGTGCTCCGCTCAGCACGCCTCCCGCCTCACGCAAACGCACCACTGAGTTGCATCAGTAACACCGAGGGGTGCATTTGCTGTAGGATTTCCAGTGCAGCGCCACTCATCTCCCCGTCCTAACGCCCAATTACTACATCCAACACACACATTTTCCCTCTTACGCCAAACTCAGTTTCTGGTTTCTGACATTTCGGGCCCTTCATAATGAAGAGTCAAATTCCATCTTGCCAAGTGGGTGTACTTAGATGGCAGATGGGTTTTTTATTTTTCATTTTAGGATCTTTTTTTATTTATTAATGCTATGTGCATAACAAAAAAATCCTGTCCTGGGTCATTCTGTTGTTTTATTAATCTATGCTATGGATGGATGCTCAAATTAGTACATGATGTCATTTAGTGACTTTTTGCGCACGCTTTAAACGAACGCAAACTGTACCCCCTAAAAAAAATTGCACATTTCGATTAAAACAAATTTATTATTATTTTTTTTTAATAAAAGCAAGCCGTCTGTGCAGGGAACCTTAAGAAAATGAGCAGCATTTCAAAGATCCAATTAAAAGGTCGATTAAACCTTCCAAATAAACACGAGAAGATTTAAAACTGTATAGTTACCGGTATATTTACTAACTAAATATTTCGCTTTAGATTAATCTCTTGTTTAGATAAACACATATAAAGAGGGAACCCCAAACTTTGGCATTCGACTGCAGTTAACAGCTTGTGATGCCTTTTAAATGTAGTACAGCTCTTACCAGCAATAGCGCCTCCAAGTGGCTGAGGTAGGTCTCCTCACTGGCCAGGATCGCAGACAGAACCCATTTGCGCATCTCCAGGCCCTTCTCCAGGTCCAGCTCCGCCTGAAGAGCACAGATTTGTTAAGCACAGGTGTAAGGGTTAGCAGTCGAGGACGTGTACCCTGAAATTCACATCTCAAGAATTGACCTGCATTTCTTAGATTTGTCGTAAATAGAAGTTTGAACATTTAGGGCGTAAAAGGAATACATAAGGTACAGCATGAGATCCGAAATCCCTTGATAAGGCTACTTCGCTTTGTGTCAAGGACCATCACAGTTTAGGACAAACACGCAGTACCAGTGTCTGGCCACCAGAAGGCACTAGACATTTGCTTGCTTATCTTAAGCATCGTATTGTTGAAGGACTTTCGATTATTTTTCCTACTGTAACCTCACGTACTAACGAGGGCTGCAGTACCTCCTGTGCCCATCCCCAGGAGAACGAGGGGTACAGGTGTAAGCATCTCAGCAACTCTAGGCCCAAAGCGAACAACTGAGCGCCTGGGACAACAGTGGCAAGGAAAATCTGTCTTCATTTTAAAAAGGAGAAACCTTAGTTGACCCACCCTGAAAGCAAAAGACAGGACAGGACCTGTTCGACTGGCAGAGTTTATCTGAGCAGAAATGCTTCTGTTTGGCCCGCGTTGTGGAAAAGATGTCTGCATACTTTTGGCTATGTTCTAAGGACTACAATGTGAGCATGAATCCTGCTTCCGTTTTCTTCCGAATCTGGCCGAGCATCACTTCAGAAGCTCGTGGTTTAGTCCGGTTCCCGTAGTCTCGCCGAAGACGAGATACGGCAGTGGAAATGACTCAGACGGGAATGACGAGTCGTCACCTGGTACGATGCCACGGCTCATGCGGCTGAGGAAAACAGGCTTGCGGATTAAGGAAGGCCTGTACGATGGCGTGTAACGTCCCCTGTAATCTACAGCCTTGGCGTGTTTATTCGGTCCTTTGAAGACTCCTCGTAAAGCACATCGTTTACTCAGCGAATCCCTCTGCAAATCCGCGTTATTACACACCGGGCTTCGGCTGCGTCTACAAATTAGATAAACATGTTCGAGCTGTACGTGCACCGACGTGAGGGAATTACAGATCGCCTGCATGCCTGCGGTAATTAAGGCCTGCGTGGGAGCTAAGGTCAGGGAGCACCGGTGGATCGCCGACAGGCTTTTGTAAACTCCTCGACTGCTTAGTGCAGCACACTGGCAAAGAGCAGACATCCTAACACCTCGAGTTAAAACGCAAAGCTCCTCTTTATTTATCCGTCAACCTAAAGCGTTTTAAGGCCCGTTTCGTCTCCGCTTGGGGTCGCATGAATCTTCAGTCAATCACAGGTGCAGTGCCAGGGGACGATCCCAATCTGCAGCTTCCCCTCCCTCATAAACGGTCAATCCCATTTCTGTATGAACCTCGGCCGGCCAGAGGGTACCGCTGAGACGTGGACGTGTGTCCTGTTACGCTTATCCTTTAAGTTATTACATTATATATTTGATGTATGCATCATAAATGTAGTGCCTTACGTTATTTGGTTTTACGATCTCTATGGCATGCTCTTCTTCAGATTGTATTATCTTTAATTTACTATAGTCCGTGGCGAGCAATCATATCTTGCTTATCTTCGTTGGGTTTTCGAGTTGTGCCCCGTTTTTCTGGTTACCGTGGTTGGTTTTGCCCTTGGGTGTTTGGTATTTTCACGTGGACCGCTTTCCTGGCTCATGACCCCGATTCTGCCCTGCCATTTAAATAACCTTCAGCTGGGTGTGTGTATTCTTTGGGACAGTTATATATCAGATCCAATCGCTGGATGAAACCTTGCCAAAGCACACACTCACAGACTTGGCAGACTCGAGCGAGCCAGACGACAGGGTATCCCTGCTGCTGCGGCTCTTGGAGCTGAGGTAAGGTGAGGAGGACGGGGAGTCGTCGATGTAGGGCAGGATGTCATGGTGACGCCTCTGCTCCTCAGCCCGGTCTGCGTCGTAGCCGTAGGACGGCGGAGTGCCCGTGAAAGGACCGTCTGAAAGCAAGAGCGAGAGAAAAGTGTGAGATGTTTATCCAGAAGACCAATGGCAGTCAAACAAAGAGTCTGATTAGCGGATGACAAGCCAGGAAAGCTTGGCCTGCAGCGTGACCTTTTGCTAACCCACACTGGAGCTTCTTTATTTGTCGAAACATTTAGCTACACAGTCAGACATCTGTCTGGATTTAAAAAAAAATAAAAAAAAGTTGCATTCTTATAGCCCACATCTGAAAGGCCAAACAAGACCCACAACATACTGACTACTAAATAACGGACCAAACTATGGACCAGAAGGTTCAGGGTTCCTAAATCTGCACGGCTGGCATCCCATGTACTGCATGCACAAAAAACTGTGACCCCCCCCCGCCCCCTGCCAAAACTCAGACAGAATTCATTGTGCATGAAGACCCTGAAGGTTTTTTTTTTCTCTCTCTCTTTTTTTTTTTTATCCTTCTTTGTCTTTGTCATCGCTTCCTGCTCTCCTCATCAGCCAACTGACCTACTTTCGCTTGGCACACGGCGCTAATTTCCTTTGGTGCTCCGTCTCAAAGAAGACAAGATTTCGAATATCGCTGAGCTTCAGAAGTCGCAGAGCATTTTCTGTCTGACAAAATGTCCACGCAGGAAAATTTAAAAGGCAAATACAGGTGCTCCCCGTTTCAGGATGGCCCCATTTACAATATTTAGGACTTCATGAAGGAAAGAAACGGCATTCTGAATTTCAAACTTACAATCTGCTCAAGAAAGCGATGCGTAGATACGCAGCGGTCTTACTCGCGCGAATGAATGAACTGCCATGAAAATGGAAAATCCCCTTATTTGTGTGAGCAGTATATAATATATATCTATATCTATATCTATATATATAAAATGAATTGACTGAACACCACGGACGCACACTGCAAGGTCGCTAATGGATGATTTGCAATGTCAATAGATGTAACATGATAGTGGCTCTTGAGAGATGTCACAGTATACGAACAATGATAAAATGACACCCCCGACCCCTCCCACCCTAAAGAGGCATGTCCACAGCTTTCGGCGGAACCCGATACTCTATAAATGAGCGGAAAACAAAACTCCGAGCCTCACATTGCGGTGCCAAGCGACGGGCTATCTATCTGTGTTTTGTACAAAACGCTAACGTCTGGTTATAGTCCAGTCCTCAGTCCTCAGTCCTCAGTCACCTCCCTCT
The DNA here is from genome assembly GCA_034779995.1 of Parotocinclus haroldoi. Lineage (NCBI taxonomy): Eukaryota > Metazoa > Chordata > Actinopteri > Siluriformes > Loricariidae > Parotocinclus > Parotocinclus haroldoi. Next base: position 37,668 of record JAUZST010059118.1, read on the forward strand.
ATAAGACATCCTCCCCCAGCCCCATGCAGATGGCCTTCCTCCTGTGGCCCGAGGACCAGAAGCTGTTCCGGGCACATGTGAAACATCACCATTACTGTCGAAAGAATGTTAAACCTTCCCAGGAAGTCCAAAGAAGCAGAAAAGTCAGAGTCATGCACGTACAATTTGTGAAGATCGGCGATTCAGGACCTCTCCATTACCAGCAGAGGAATTAGGGGAAATGAATGCAGGGGTCACGAACGGGGCTTGTGAAGACATGCAGTCTGTGTTGTACTGGTGTGATTTTACATTTCGGCCCAACTTTTGTCGACGCAGCTCAATTACACCAGTTCTTTCAATGTGAAGTTGAATGTGATTTAATACGGGTCAGTTAACTCGTCTCTCTGACTGTATGAGAACAAAAACAATCAGCGACAAAACCAACCTTTCCATCCTAACACTTTAAAGACTCTTTTAAAATATGCCTTTACACTGCAGTGGATCAACCCTGGGATGGAGCATGACACAAATCTGTGAAAGCAGAGCCACAGTATGTCTTGGTGAGGACGTGTGAAGGACAATATCATGGTAGGACAGAGATAAATCAATGACAAAACGTTAGCCTACTTTCTCCTGCGCAGTTAGATCCTCAAATAGCCAAATTAAAGGCAATTAAACCCCGGGGAAAACATTGTGACGAGAGGGATCGCATCCCTAGTAAAGCAAAGTACAGCCTCTGGGAATAATCAAACCACACACAGATTTAAGTTAATGAGACGTGCCGCTGTAGGAGGACGAACGGCAGACGAGCACGGTGCTGGGCGTCTATAAAAAGTGCCAAACGAGTTGAACCGGTGACATACAGATGAGAGTCGTGACAAAGAGTCACAAGTCTTGAAGGAAAAAAGACGGAAGATGAACACGTTTAAACTTCCTGTCTTTAAACAGACATCTCATTGAAGGCTTCGAGTCACGCAGGCGAAGGTGGCACAGTAAGCGCCTCGTGTTCTCGTTCGCCGAAATCACACAGAGCATGAGAGGCACATGGAGAATTAATTATTCATTATTTTGTTCCGCTCCATAAGAATAGGCCGTTTTGCACAAACTGCAGCGTTTAACATTAACGCCGCGCAGAAGGTTGGGAAATACAGTTAGGACAATTATAACAAAGGTGCTAGGGTGAAACAGACGTCAACTGGCCTTTTGGGCATTGCTCAAGTGCCCAACTGTGGCACCCTGACCCTAATCGACGGCCCAGTACTTTAATTTCCGCACCTCCATTATTTTATCAGCACATGGAAAAGTTATCCATAATAAACCTCATTCCTGCACGTGTAACACCACAGTCCCAATTAGGCTTGGATGGAGAAATTCCAAGATGTTTCTTAAAAAGATAAAGCACACACACACACACACACACACACACACACTCACACTCAAACGGCTTCCTAATCTACACCCACCATCATTTTCCTAAATTTAACCTCTAGCCTATCAAGCTTGATAAATTCTTTTTACAGGCGCTGGTGAGACTTTAAAACGAGGCCAGCGGTTCTAAGAAAGAAATCTAAGAAAGACTGAGCAAAACAAAGCAAAAAAAGATGAGATTCCAAACAGTCAGCAATAAACGCATGACGTACGCATCGAAATAAAAAGGCTAACCTCGGATTTCATTGCCGAAAACAATATCTGTTACAACACGCAATAAAAATTTGAGAATATTTCAAAATGAAAACGAAGAGGATCCAACATGGAGCTAACTGCTGGGTAATCTGATCCTGCCCGTGCCCCATCACTGTCGGGGTGTTTTGGCGCTCTTGGGTGACCCTACAGCCTACCGAGCACAATGTGGGGGCACGTACTTACATTGCTCAGGGTTCTCGTGCCTTGAGAAATGATCCCACCTAGAACTAGGAGCTGAAAAGACCTTATTGACTACAATTGTTCTTAGTTCCTGTGTGGTGAACGTGTGAAAAAGGGGGCACAGTTCTAAGAACTATGAAATAGTTCCTTCAGGTCAAACGCACCTTTTGAGGACCAACTGTTCGCTTCTGCGTAATAAATCAGAGGCTTTGAAAACTGAAGATGCAACATTATTCGATCGGTGATTGGCCATAAGGTTTGTGACTTAATAATCAGTTGAAGCCGCCGCGTTTTTTTCTTAATCTAAGGCCAAAACTAGCCCCGACCAAATGACTAAACAGCGGCTCAACCACAGATGGTCAAAATCTGATTACTGACTGATTACTTCATGTCCAGTCACGGGTTTCCCATAATCAGATTACTCAAGGACGCGTGATAGGATTATTGCCAAATTCCGATTAAACGCAGCTCATTCTCTACACTCAGTAAATAACTACCAAATCCCATACAGCAGCTCCCTTTGGTTAGTGGACATATAAACAGGGATTCGAAACTCCACTTCGGTTGCCAAAATGTCCAGGACTTTGTGACAGAGACCAGAGCAAATATCAGATCAGGAATCCTGTCCCGTTGTGACTTTGCCCAAACTCAAACTGCAATGTTTCCCAGATCTTCACGGCAGGAAGAGACGGGTCATGCCGCCATGCCTTTGATCACGCACCCCATTCTCTCTCGGCGGGCGTCTTAACTAACCACCCTCATTAACACGACCCATCATCTGCATGACTCTGATCAATTCGGACCCATTAGCATCCCTCAGACAGCAGACAGTTACCGTAATCAGGCCTAATTAGGCCGGCCAGTTTTGAAGAGTGTACTGAGAATTATATAACAGCTAACACAAGCTAACCGTCGCACCGCCATAACATACCGGTCCAAAGGCTGATATTAAGAGAAAGCATCCGGTCGCATTATCTCTCACTCCAACACCCCACCATGCGACACCCCCCCACCCCCCAAATCCCCAATCTATTTGCTCGCCCCTCTCCAATCAAGCCTTTTCAAAGGCACACAGTGATTCTTTATCAGATAGAGCCTGTTGCTTTCCTGCCAGCTTTGGCAAAAGGGTGTAAATCCTCAGACTGCAGCTCCCCCGTGGCTTGGGAAGGTCATCCGAAGGGTCACGCTCGACATTTTGTGGGGAACCAGGAGTTCAGTGGGATATCTGGGTAGGAGATTGTAACGGAACGAAAATATCTGGTCGCGTGAAGAAGAAATGTGGTGAGACAACACGGCCGTTCGTTCTAATTAGGGATATGTAAGACGTACTCTTATTTCCTATTATGATTCTTAAGACGCGTCTGTTAAAGCAAACGGACGGTGACCAGACGGACGTTCCTTCATGTTGTCAAACCTCAGACAACTTCGTAAACCACCAGCATCAGCTCAGCAGGATTTGAAAACCGCTCCCTACCGGCTGGAGGTCAGAGGTGTGTGGACATAAATCTCTATTTCATTCAGCGTTCACTCCATGCACAGCTTAGCAAGAAACACTGGCAGGTCAGCTGATGCAGCAACTCCTCTAAACAGCTTTATTAAGACAGAAAACGTACACACACACACACACACACACACACACACACACACAGCTTTGCGTGCTTGGCATCTCAGAATACAAACTCAGCAGTGACCATCATTCATTGTACAGAATGGGAGCCCAGACACTCCCGGGTCCAGCCCACGCCTTTCTCATGTTCCCCATGTGGATGAACTTGGCCCATGGGCCACCCCATATGTACAGGACTGTGCAAAAGTCTTTGGCCACCTTTAGATTTGTTGTTCTAGCAACTCTATAATAACCATATATAACAAAGCCAACAACCGGCTCAGATAATTTCAAACTCAAACTCATTTCTCTTTGTCCACTCATCTTGGCTGCAACTTTCTTGCTTGCTACGCTTTCAAACGGACCATTTCTGTCAACTTCCTGTCAGCATCGTCATGGAGTTCTATGCTATGAGTACTATGCATATAATGTATAATAATAAGAATTAATTCACTTAACCATAATGGCTTGGTTGCCAGTCATTCTGGGCTTGACTTGGTCTTCTTCTTGAGTAAAAGAAACCACTGTTATGATTGCTATGGGGTAAGGCGATACACTCGAATGAGAGGAATCCAGGACCTGTACGGGAACCTTGATAACAAATCCATGCCATGTGAAACCAGGCACTGGGACAGGCACCCTGTCCACAAACGAGAGAGAGAGTCGGAGACGAGCAAGGGCGCCGAAGAGGCAGAGCGTACACAAAGCAAAGTATCACAAAACCATGCTTCGTTACACCAATTATCCCCTGCTTGCGTACTCGCCATCTTTCAGCCAGTTCAGACAGAGAAGCGCGCACACACACACACACACACACACACACACACGCACGCGATAAGTGGGAGTCCTACGAGCGGTAGCACAGGGACCAGCAGCAGCCTTATCATGAGCAAACAGGACACTCAGACAAAAGACCAAATCGCTCTTAATCTCCTGCTGAACAGATGCCCACCATTACACGCCTTGCACCACACTCCCAATGCTCACTCCCTGCCCAAAATGCACTCCTGTCGCTCCTGTCTACAAACCAGAAATGAAGGATTTATGGCAAGCAGCCCAGTAACACAGTTAGTTACACGGCTGTTTCCAGTCACGCGGCTGGGGCGTTTGCACACAGTAAGTCAATGAGCATTTAGAGAGGCCAATTAACCTAGCACGCACGCGTTTGGACTGTGGGAGGAAACCGGAGTCCCCGGAGTAAACCCACGCAGACACGGGGAGGACATTCAGACTCCACACAGAAGGAACCCAGTGCAACACAAATCAGACCAAAAGGTGAGTTTTTTTTTCTGAAGCTGGTCACGTTTGATTGGTTCAGAGGAAAGCACGCGAGGTCATGAGTTCGCTTGGCTCGGCCGGTTTCATTCGGGTGCCCGATGCTAAAGCCAGGCTTTAATCCATGACAAGGTAAAATCCACTTTACTGTTGTTGTTAAAACAGCTTGAAAAATAGACGAAAGGGTCTGCGTTTCCTTGACAACACGGTCCGCTGCTCAGGAAGCTGTGTGCCCTCCATGGTCTCTTTATCGCCTTCCCATTGGTAACAGAAGCCGTGCTCTTACCGTTTCTATCGCCATGTGTGTTTAAATAAACTTGTTCTACATGACTGGGGCAGTAATTTCGGATTCCTTGATCTTGCAGAAGGCTGTGACGTGAACTTTAAACTCTAATAATCACATACTGGAATTCTTCATTTCCCTGCGCATGCTCTCTTTTTCGGATTCCTCCCAGATGCTGCACTTCATTTCAGGGTTGCCAGATATGACAAGGGGAACAAGCAGTCAGGTCTACTGGGAAACTCTTATCAAATTCACTATTTGTCTGTGAAACGATGGTCTGGTTGCAAAATGGAAATCCGATTACTGTCCGAGTCACGTACACCTGGAGGGGTTTTCTGCAGTTTTGGGCTTACTAAGCGCATGCAAACACACTCTGTGATGCTCAAGCATTACATTATTGACTAGGTTCGTACAACTATATTGATGTAGTCCATGGCGATTCGTTAAGGTAATTTGCTTCCCAAGATGCGCTGCCTCACTTGCCTGTACAAAGGGCATTTCCCTGAGCTTTCATTCTGAGGATGAACAAAGGAGATTTCCCCGCATAGCAGGTGTCCTTAAGACTACGTGGAAAAAGACCTCCATGAGTACGGGGCTGCTGTGAACCAGGAGTGGGGGAAGGGAGGGAGAAGACGGGGAAGGGAGGGTGAGAACCAAATTGACAGAGAGAGAGAGAGAGAGAGAGAGAGAGCAAACCGGCAGAATTTCTACCACCTACCAGATGGGCGCATGAGACAACCACACCTACACAAGTCCAATATTCTCAAGGACACTGAAGGAGAGAGGCATGCACACACACACACACACACACACAAAACAACGCATCAAGGTGGCAGTGATGAAAGACGGGACATAGCAGTAAAGGAGGGAAATGTAAGGATAGATGATTACCAGGGCCTGGTCAGGACCACATCAAAAGGAGAAGGCATAGTCGGGGTCTTCAGGTTGTGAAAAATCAATAAGAGCAGCTTCTGTCGCTGTGACACACGAGGATTCAGCATGTGCATGTGCAAACTGATTGTTTTTTTCCAGCAGGGCTGGCGCTAACCCCTGCTAGTGGCACCAGTGATTTATTACACGCTGTGTGCTTAAAGCGGTGGCTCATCTCTCACAAAAGAACGCGACGCAGACATCGAACGATTGAATAGCAAAATTCCTCGTTTCCGGCAAGAGAACTGAGCAAGTAGATCATCTTTAGAACAAGCGTATCTGGCAACCTGCTTTTGGAACAACGGCCACACACTCGAATAATCAGATACCTTATTTATATATATATTTACGATCTGATTACCAACGCGCGTAAAACGCATTCGTTGTCCCGTCACCTCACGTGTCCTGTTCCACGAAGCCACCAGGGGATCGTAAGCCCATCCCCAAATCCACGAGGTGCAGGAGCGAAAAAGGTGAGGCAAAAACGTGAGTTCAGCTAAAAGGAGCAAACGCCCACAGCCCCGAACACGACTCGTAAATTGGATTCTGTCCCAACTCGCCCTTTACCACCGACACTACAGCGCAAGGTCTGCACAGCACGGGGCATGCTTCGCTTTAGTAAAAACTCATCGTGAGCCAATTCCTAAATCCCGCGGCCCGAGAGCAGTGAGAGAAGCAGATCCTAAATCTCAAGCACTGGTTTGTTCGTTTAGTGCTCTCACCACTTCCTTCCCATCTCAGTCTAGCGGAGGTACAATGGGTCCCTCTGTTTCACACTCTCAGCGTTAACTAATGAATGTGAGGAATTCATTCCCGAGCGAATTTCCAGCGCAGCGTAACACACTCTGGACACAGCTACCATTTAGCATCGTTTATTCCCCACGACACAGAATTCACACGTTCACAAAGAGCGCTTATCGGCGCGGAGCAGGAGCAGGTACTATAGGTTGTCTACCCACGCGCCTTAAGCCGTACGTACGCTGTCAGGGATGAAGCCTTGCGCGACGCTTAATTACAGGGAACGCGGCGTACAGAAAAAGCATAAGGACAGTAATTAGAGGTGAACGTTGTCATAAGGAAGAATCAAACGTTCTTTGTATCACGCGTGCCCTGTGGGGAGATAACGCTGCTATTTCGGTCAATATCTCTCTCTCTCTCTCATTATATATATATATTTACACAGTGTACTCTCGCCACTTCGCGGTTCACCTTTCGCACACTCGGTGCGTCGCGGGTTTTCAAAAAATGTTAATGGAAAAAAGTATATCGAAGATTTTTGCAGATTTGTTTCTGTTTCACGGGTCACGGGTGGTACAGTTAGCGTATACATATTTTATAAATCACAAAATGTATAAAAATATATATTAAAAACATTAACTCTAACAATAAAGGAATGTTACAAATGAGTAGCGTATTTACTCGGCGGATGAATACTCACCAAAAACGAGAATTAAGACCAGAGCGTCGGCTGCCTGAGTCTCTGCTCGCCGACGTGACGAGTTTTTATCTGCGGTGTCGTGTTCGCTGTTTGTGAAAGTTTCATTATAGACCGAATTCATTCAAACCCCACGGCTAATATAGTGTAGAAATACTTACAGAAATAGAGCGTCCCTACTTCGCCGATTTTCGTTTATCGCGGGTGGTCCTGGAACGTAACCCCCCGCCATAAACGAGGGAGCGCTGCACTTCTTTTAGGAAAACACACAGCTACATTGGAGCGTTTTGTTACAATTTGAAGCCTCTACTGCTTTATTTCTTTATTTGAATTGAGGATTCAATGATTTTAACTTCTATAAGGAAACGTGCATTGCTTTGCTTCCTTCACTGGAATCGTGAGCAGTTTGTATCGTTCCCAAAGAGCACCTCGTTCACGCCCAATAAACTTTAGGTTACTCTCTGAATCCACCTCACTCCTACGCATTTTCACATTTGAGCCACGGTGACATGGTCCGGCTGTTTCGTGTGTAAAAAAAAACAAGAAGGTCTCTTCAGCTGATTGATCAAAACATGAAATACCGCAGGTTCATACTCTCTGCAGTGAAATAAGAGTTTAAAAAAAAAACAAAAAAAACCTTAGTATTTGCATTCTGCTAATCCGTCCCAACTTTTTCTGCTTTGGGCTTATAGTATCCATTTATTGACCAATTAAAGGTGGCGAAGTTACGAAGGTCTGCAGAATCCCCACTCTGAAGCCACAAATCACCAGAGTAACTCTGTAAAAAAAAACAAACAAAAAAAGCAAACACAGAGCTCACCATAGCTATACAACATAATAAACGAATTCCAGTATCACCCCACACCCACGGGTCCTGAGTGGAACTGAGATATTTATATCCCTCTGCAGTAACAACACAAATATTCCCTTGAGGGTGCTACACGCTCCAGTAACCTCTCTACTAGCCAGGGGAAGGGAGGGGGCGGGGGTTTGCATAAAGGAGGAGAAGGAGACAGTAAAGGAAATCTATACTCTTACTGCTGAAACATAATGAGAGTGGGTGGAAGTTAGTTATACCAGCGCTGTGTGGTGCAACACAACAGATCCAAAATGGAGGACGTACACAGTGTAGCGGCATGGCAACATGATTTGCTTTTCCATGATTTTGCTCTAAATGCCACCTCAAACAAGCCGTCTTCTATTTGTACTCCTGTATACATCAAGCTACCTACTGATTTCTCCATACTCAATACTGGAGTATACACTGAAATATTGCTATCTCAATACTGGAGTTTCTCCAGTCCAAAAACAGGGAACTGGGTGGACTGACTGTTGTCCCTGCAATAAACCGGAACCCTGTTGAGGACAGGCGTCACGAATGGGATGCCATCTTTAGGACTAGGTTCTCTAAATTATTTATTGTCAGTCCTCCCATGCAATGGTCTTTGCCTTCCTGTACCTTCTTCCATGAGACCATCTGTGCTTCCTCCTCCTCCTTTTTCGTTCTCTGCCAATTACAACTTGACCCTAGAAGAGAAGAGACAAAAACGACCGCCCCCGCCCCCCCCCCAGCATCACTGTCCAGACCATTTCCACAGTGGAGGCTGAGCTTGGGTCAATGCCACCGAGCTGTGCGCGGAACCTCGGGGCAGACCGCATTCCCCAGAGCACGAGTGCAACGCGTTCACAGTTTCAAGCACTTAACGCCGGCTATTGTTGGCTACGCTCCAGTTCGCTTGTTTGGGAGCCAGTGAATCATCTCTGAAAGACAAACACCAAAGCTGAGTGTTCAAGGCTTGGCTTAGGGAGAAGGGTCAGCTTTAGTTAACGTGTACACCGATGAGATTTTTACTAAATGGCCATAAAAAAAATCAAATCACTAATTCGGTTTGTTGAAAATAACACCAAGACCAAGATTTTCCGGTAAAGATATTGGTCGCGGGGTCCGACACTTTCTTCCCGTAGCGTATCGAGGGTGTTCACAAATGTGGAGTTTGGGGACGGGACGTGGTGCTGGGTTTTACTGTAACTCATCCCTCTCTGGTGTGCGGGACGGGGCAGGGAGGGGTGAGACAGGGCACTCAGACAGCCCTGTTCAGCAGCCATTAAAGATTGATGAGCAAACTCACCGTGTGACAGACGAATCCACAAAGAGCCCCGAGTGAAAGGGCGCGTAATGACACTGTTATGAGACGACAGAGACTACTAACTACCTCACCCACACCGACCTAATATGGTCAGACAAGAAGCTGTTACCTAATATCGCCATCTTATCCATGTTTTACCGCCCACATTACCATCATCGGATTGCTGATTGGATCGATATTGACTTGTTTCAAATCAAAATGTCTTTCTAGAGCTTCCATGAACTCGGCTGAACGTGGCCCCCACAGCAAGCTCTCCTGCAGGTAAAACCACCCCCTATGATCAGTTCCCGTGGCAGGGACGCTCGCTCTCCCTGCAGTGTGCACATCGCCCCGTCAGAAGAACATTCCCCACTTTCTAAATGATCACAATCAAAACAGGACCCAAATTCAGATCTCTTTTATCCCCATTGGTTGTACTTACGATCAGTACCAGCTGGTGTTTCGCTGGGCAGCACGGTGGACCTGGTCCGGCCACTGCCTGCACGCTCCACTCAGACCCCACCGTGCCTTTGTCTGACTCATTATTCGGTCATGTCAGCCAGCAGCCTGTGACCACACTGTCTGTGTGGGAGTAAGCGTATGAGTGTTTGTACTCGCATAACTCTAACTCACTCACCCACAGAACATGACCACAATAGAAGAGTGGGAAACTGGCATGCGGCTTAGTTCATCGCTGACCCTTCCTCTGTCCACCTCTAGCTTTTCTTCTCCATCTCTCGCCTTGAGCTCAGTGTCCCGTAACCCAATCTCCTGTCCCCTTCCATTTCAACTTGTCTAGGTTTGGATACGAGAGGGGCATAATTCCCCCTCTCCACTGTCAAGATCATCTAAGCGTACTTTAGTACAGATAATAACCCTTTGACTTCTGTCCACTCGTGGGCGGAAACCGGAGTACCCGGAGTAAACCCACGCAGACACGGGGAGGACATGCAGCCTCCACACAGAAAGGACCCAGGCCGTTCCACTTTGGGTTTGAACCCGGGGCCTTCTTGCTGTGTTGAACCCCGAGCCTCCGTGCTACCCGAGGTAAATAATGAAATATTTCAAAGCAGGTAAAATCTTCTCACCTCAGACTGTAGTTTAGATTCTAAACTACTTTAAATGTATCTAGGAAAGCAGTATTTTGACCCGACCCCCTTTTCTGTTTGGTCACTGGTTCTCCAGACCCAGTTTGATATAAACTGTACAGTTTAGGTGCCGTCAACATTCTCGGTGGGAAATCAGATTTCCTGGACGGAACTTGCATTAAAATTACTATCCATAATGCAATGCAAATCTTGTGTACCACCAATACATAGATATCCCACAGTGCACAGCGGTTTTATAACCCTTAAACAATCTCTAGACATTTGTTCTCTCTTGTTCAGCTCTTACCCTGCAATCATGGCCGTGTGGGTTCAATGAATGTTATCTGTGGGCTGTGCGGGATAGGGCTAGTTTACAGATAACCTTGCATTGGTCCATCGTAAATCAGCTCACTGTGGACCCACATCCCTGAGCCACAATGGGCCCTTAAGGGTTTTTATTCGGTCTGGTTTGGACCTCACTGTGATTAGGAGCAATTCATTAGTCGTACAAGCGACACAAAGAGAACAACAAAGTGATCGCAGACAAATCTGCCATATGAGACTGTGACTGCATCTTATTATTTGAAAAGCTTAATTATCTTTTGTTAATGTCATTATATGTGCTAGGGAGTTTTTTCGTGCTCACATACTGTACCCCTTGAGGTCAGTAGGTGGGCGGGGCTTTTTCTCCAATCTTTCCCAATGTTTACCATATTCGAACTGAAATTTCCCTCTGTGTGACTAATAAAGGATTATTTTATCTTATCTTAACAAAATATAGGAACGTGCATTCCTGCTTGCATATAACATATACTGTAGGTGTTTACTCTGATCTCTGAGTCGCCTGATAAGTTGGCTGATGTTTTTTGCCAGTTAGAAAAATTCTGGATGCCAGACTAAAGTCCGGCTCAACAATGCGCCTATTGCTGTATTTGGTGCCACCTAAATGGAAATCCGGGTTCAAAGAGATATGTAGTGGGTAACAGAATCAGAAATCTTACAGCCTTGTTCACAAAATTGAAATATGAGTCTTTTATGAAGACAAAAAATATGCCATTTTTAAAGGACTGTCACAAGATAGGTCCGAGTCTGTCCTGTGATGGCCTCAGAATTGTGATGGCTCTTTGGTACATGTCAAAAAGACATTTTCTGTCCGGCTGAAATGAACTTCTTGGACCATACAGTAAGCTGTAAAGGTTTTTGTATATATCTGTGTAAGACGGATTTTTACTTTGCTAAAAAGAACAGAAGAAAGAAACTGAGTGATCCACTGTCTTCGATCATCGTTTGCCTTTTTTAGCCGTTTGGTTATTCCTTAAAATGTGATCTCAGTGATGTTGACCGTGGTACCACACGGGTTGGTTGAAATATTTGGAGTACGAACTGTGGCTCCTTTTGGTTTTCTCAAAATAGCAGGGGATCTGTGGACAGAAATGGCATTTGAGTGATAGAATGGTGAAGTGTTTAAATGCCTGGTTCTTCTAAATGTATTAACTGTGGTACTTTTCTAAATTATAACGATTCCAAGTTTTTAACAACACTATTCCTATGTAGGGCGGCTCGGGGGCTCAGTGGGGCGGCACCGCTGCCTCATAGCAAGAAGGTCCCGGGTTCGATCCCAGGGTGGGGCGACCTTGGTCCTTTCTGTGTGGAGTCTGCATGTCCTCCCCGTGTCTGCGTGGTTTACTCCGGGTACTCCAGTTTCCTCCCACAATCCAAGGTTAAAAGGTCTTAGGTTAAAAAGTGGCCCTTAGTCTGTGACTGTGTGTGTGTGTGTGTGTGTGTGTGTGTGTGTGTGTGTGTGTGTGTGTGTGTGTGTGTGTGTGTGTGTG
>JAUZST010059119.1:0-23486 GCA_034779995.1 Parotocinclus haroldoi
TATAATAAATGCCTATAAATGTTTACGCTTTGTTTAAGTAAGCAACCTAATGTAAAATTGTTTACTTATGTGGATTTATTTTTTTTTTAACTTTTTTGTGAAACTAATTTTAAAACTTGTATCAACTACAAATATCCTGTATGTGTGTGTCTGTGTGCACAAGTGGGGAATGAAGTGTAGGGACAAAAAAGGAGCGAGGCTTCACACCAGCTGCCGAACATGACATTTTCTGGCTGGGCCAACACACCCCAGCAGGAGCAACATCTGTGCTCCTGCCTTTCATCCCCCTCTGCTCCCCAGGCGAGATGGCTCAGCTACCTGCAGCCCAGGAGTCAGAGACACAAACACACTCCTATAAACCACTGCAATGCCCGATAACCAGGAATAGACACCACTTTAGACTCCAGAAGTACTAGAAAACCAATATTTCTTTCAGCAGAGTTTCATACAGCCCAGAGAGTGAAACAATTCAAGGGTCCTCATCATACATAACAGCAGTGACATAGCAGTGCTGCTGGAGTTTTTAAATTACTCTATTAGGCACATGTACTATGTTGCTCCACCTTGTAGATAGTCAGATACAGAAGTTCATCTGTATGATTTCATCCTCTAATCTTCTTTCAGTGTTCATAGTTTGCTGGATACATGATCCTTGTGGAATTTTGGTAGGTGAACTATTAAGAAAAACCCCAGCAGCACTGCTGTACCTGATACACTTCCACCAGCACAACACACACTAACACATGACTACCACATCAGTGTCAATGTAGTGCTGAGAATAATTCGCCACCCAAAAGTACCTGACCTGTGCTGGTCCTGTGGAGGAAGTCAAAAAAGTATGTAGAGAAACAGATGGACTACAGTCTCTAATTGCAAACTACAAATGTCTAAAATCTATATGCTAAGTGAAACTGGTCAAATTGACAATGAGTGTGAAAACAAGGTATAGCCTAACAAAGTTCAAGTGTCTCTTTAATAGAACCTATACATACTCTCTCTCTCTCTCTCTCTCTCTCTCTCTCTAACACACGCACACTAATGGAATATTTTGTTTAGCACTGATATAACATATACTTTTATATAAATGGATTTAATAGTCAAGTTAATAATGTTTCAGATGATAAAACCTAACAAGGTTAAGAATTCCTATGGCTTATCTACTCCTTTAACCCTTATGTTTCTAGCCTGGGCCATGAGGGGGTGGGACACCAGTTGACTGCTGTTGTAGAAGTGACGATGATTCTCCCATCCGATCTCAACTCTTTCAGACATACACAATCATACATGCATCAGAAATAAGGCCTGGCTAGAAGGTTGGGTCACCATAGTGGTGGGTTATGAATGGCCATTGTGATACCAAGAGAGTATCAATAATCTTGGTCTGAAAAAAAATCTCCTCTATGTTACTATGCAAGAGCCAGTGCCTCTAATTAACATATTATCATACTATGAGGTATAGTTTGCAACTACAATAGTTGTTGAAACAATAGTTTGTTTGATTAATATGGCTATTATTACTACAGACAAAAGGTTACTTTGATACACAAGGCTACTTTTATGAGTCACTCAGATCTGGCAAATTTAGAGTAATTATTTAACCTAATCATTATTTGACTGTGGGTGGAACTGGAGCACCCAAAGTAAACACACAAGGATACAGAGAGGACAGGCAAACTACACAGGCAGATCAATCCAGCGATGCTGGAGGTATTAATGGTCCAATGCTAACCACTGAAACACCATGTCATCCACAGGATACAGCAATATACAGGGTGATTCAAAAGGCACAGAACACCTTTTATTTCAGAAACAAAAGGAAAAATGACATATCTGAGTACCCCAAAAAATAAAGGATGAGGGGACCTGTCTTTTAGGTTAGATCCAGAACATGGCTGCCATCTTAAAAGACACCATATTGGATCAAGAGAGGGTGATCATGTAGCATATCAAAGAAAACTTGTCTCAGAAATCGATTGCTGCAGTCATATTCACAATGTCACTTGTGTTTCAAAAGATATTAACACAGAAGGTGGAATTGACTATTCTGATCTCCAGGGAATGCAGTATCACATCTGTATCATAGCCGCAGACTTTAACAACCGACACCCAGAAAGAGCATCAATTTCACACAGCACTTTTACTTCACTCTTAGCCAAATTCAGAGAAACGGGGACTGTGAATGACAATCCACTGTCCAATCCAATCATCTGAAGACCGCTATTGGGGAAAAAACCTCAACAATAGTGGGAGACTTTTGACTCACCATGTGTCCTGTGCCTTGACTGGCAGCTGAACATAAACACAAGCACACATAGAGGGACTGAACCAAACAGAATGTAAACACTGACTGTGTTGGCGTTACAAACTAAACCATTAACTTTACTATTATACAGGTGTTAAAGCAAACCATGCACAGCACACTACACAGCAGCATTGTTACCTTGAATTACAGTGTGCTAAACAAGGCTTTGCATGTTTGCAAGTGTATGTAAAGCATCTTTAGAGGCATTAGCGGGATCATCCTTGACTCTCCAATCTACTATTCACTTAATGTTTTTTTCAACTAATATTTAGCCAAATAATTTTAAAAAACATACACGGTATAACAGGTTCTACCCAAAGCACAGTGTCACAGTCAATGTAAACCAGCGTTTTAATCATATAATGCTTAAATTATTTTTATTCTAATTTGTTTTCACAAATAGTTCTCAGCTCACAATGCACTGTGAAAGATGATTGACAATTAACAGAATGATAATGGGATGGACAAGCTCGACTACACACTATAGACAAAAGTACTGGGACATCAATACAATGACGTCCTATTGTAAATCCATAGATATCAATGTGTAGTTGCTTTATCTGATGCTAACCATTGAGTATGAGGATGTAAGGCTTGCATTCAGCTATTTGGCCATGGAGACCCAGTGTTTTTGTTCTGATGTTAATGTCAGAGGTGGTTTGGAACTCCTTGGTTATATGACTTTTATGCACTATGCACCTCATCCCTCTGTGATGCCGCACTGTACTTTTCATGGGCTGTTACTTTGTGGCTGAGTTGCTGTGAATCCTAAATGCTTTCACTTTCAGTAATATCACTGACAGTTTCATGAACTGGCTTGTTGCAAAAGTGGCATCCTATTACAATATCACACTCAAATTCTTTCATAAAGGCTTGTAAAGGCAGACTGCATGACTACATGCTTGATTGTATACACCTTTGGCAACGGGGTTATTAAGAACCAGTACTTTTGTCCAGATAGTGTATGTTTGTTTCATCAGGTTGTGTAGAAAATAACATTTAGTTTGTGTTTGTATTTATCTGAGATGCTAATAAGAGCAACATTGACCAGTCTGAGACCAACCTGAAACCAAACTGTGCATGCAAGACAAGATCCTGATATTTCAAGTGTATTTGCTCCACATCGGTGGAATTAACTTCCCAGGCCAGTCCATTATCTCCTTACCTTCCTGGACAATGTCACATAAGGACAGTGCTTGACTCCTGTATAATAAAAACATGCAGATATATTTTTATTATATAGTCTTTTATAGATAAGATCATCTGCCAAATGACTAAATGTGAATGTACTGTAGAACAGCAAAGCTTTTACAGTGCAATTAGTGAAATTAGAACACTCTATACAGAAACCTGGCAAAGGCTTTGATGAAATTAAATAATCAAAGAGCCACTCATAGTAGTTTGAATAAGGCTCTGTTGTTCAGTGGTTAATAAGTAGAGTGCAGGGGTGGCACAGAATCCATTTGTTTGTGTTGTCTGTGGAAGGGAAGTAATTGTTTAATTGTGAAGTCAGCTCACAGTGTGTTACACTACATACTTTGGGCAAGATTGAGTTTGACATACACACGTTTGTCTTTCTGTCACTAGGACCACTGTAAAATCTTTTACATTTTGTGTAATCCAACCCCAAATAAGAAAAATGTTGGGACAGTATGGAAAATTCCTATTTAAAAACACAGTGTTTCTTATCTTAAATGTGATTTTTGTTTTATTGCAGATAGCATGATCCTTTTCTGTCTGGCCATCTTTGTTTCATTTGTTTAATTTTTTAATAAAAATCCTTTCTGGCATTTGAGGCCTGCAACACATTCCAATAATGTTGGGAAAAGTACTGCGTTTAACATTTTGTAATGTAGCCATGCCATTTCATAACTTTTAAAATATGTTTTGGAAAAGGGCATACCAAGAGTATGTGTTTCAGGTATTAATTTGTCCTTTACCTTCCGCAAACATGTCTTAAGGGGTGAGCATTATAGGATCGTTGTTGACGTATTTGTATTGGGAACTTATGTTTGTCACAGATGTTGCTTCAAAATATTCTTAAGATACATTGAATTAGACAAAAAGGAGACACATTTGCTGGAGTCAGAACTGATTTTATCTTGAGCAGTTTATTGGTTATAAGCCCAGCTTGAGGTTCGAACCCAGAATCTCAGGAACTGTTGTTTGTTGTAACTGGCACATATCTCTGAGCCACAGGAGCAGCCTTAGTTTCAATATAAATAAAATATCTTTAAAAAAAGATAACTCTAGGCAAGAAGATTTATAAAAACATTGTAATAATAACATTGGAGTCACTACATGTTGATTGTAATGCAGAATATTTGTCAGATCCTTTGGGGTGGTGCTTCTGTGAAAATGTTTGGGGGCTAAATTATATTTTTGAGAGTATGTTCCTGTATTTTTTGTTTTCACCTCTCCAGTTTATTATTGTTTTTTTGGGGGCAGGCGTCCCATTCTTTAACTCGTGGCCATGTCTCAACCTAGTGCATACTAGAGATAGAATTGTTTGCTTTTAATTGCAAAGGATATAAAAACTCTATAAAATGCAGTAAAATATTACATCATATGTGAGGTTGCATATAGTGAATTTATAAGAGTCTCAACTTAAAGTATAGAACTATTTGAAAATGAGTTGTGGATGCATCGCGTTCCATTCGTCAGTTCAGGACGCTTCGAGAGGTGCAGCCAGTTTTTGTTTACATAAATCTATTCCTTTTTTGCCCTCAAATACCATCTCACATTCTAATAGGTGATTTATTATAGTTTTCTCAAAGCTCCCCAATAATTCTGACCAGTATTTCTATTTGAAACAGCCCCGGGGTTTTATTCAACATTTGTTTGTGTTCATGGCCTCCTATTATTTAATCTTGCGGGGATTTTAATTGTGGACCAAATTTATATTTAGATCGATCTTCCTCCAAGGTTTCTGCAGCTTAAGAATCTGCCAAAGCAATTTTGTCTTTTATGAGAGAGTTCAGTGTTTCTCATGTTTGGCACATGTCTAATCCAAAAAGGAATATTATGTTTCTTGCCTCAAAAACAATACATTATTTCAAATTATAAATAAAATGTGATTTTTTTTGCCATAGGTGCAGGAAGGGGGTTGTTTTTGGAGCCACAGCTCACCCCTTCAGTTGTGTCAATAATCTTTAAACACAATAATTAAAATAACTCAAAAATAATACAGAAAGTTAAAGCACTTTAAATGCCATAAAACCGTAATCATAATGCAAATGCCTATAAAGACCTCAAGCAATTATTTGTTTGCCCCTCAAGCTTTGAAGTTGCCTTCAACAGATATTGTTAGTATGTAAGTATAGATTCTGTGCAGAGCATACTGGTAATGGGCCTTAATATCAACCTTAAGTCACAAACATTTTTTGCGATCCTCCTGCATGGCCACTGTCTCATAAAACATATTTGTGTGCAAGCAGTACTCCATAACAAATCCCAAACTCCAAATTACTCAGAAACCATAGGCACATCAAAGTCACATGTTGGGTTTTGGCCCAAGCATAATTACAAGGGCTGCCAATACAAAACCATTAACAAGGAGGAAACATTTTGTAACAAGGTTATTTATTTAAGTTGCATATTAGTCTTCATATGCCTCATAAGGGATGCTACTGACAACCCATGCAAAGCCTTTGATTACTTTATCCAAGATCTGTCCCATCTTAGTGTGACTTTGCCTGAGCCAGTAACCCATCCTTAATGGAGCCGTTTATGGGTCTCCTCTGTTGCGTGATGATCGTGTTCTCATTAACCTCACCGTTTATTCATTTTCAGAATGGAATTCTGTCTCACCCGTCACTATAAGACATTTACTGGGCTTTAAAATTGATGCTACAGCTTGGTGAGGAACAGATTTTCCCATGTCACACGTCAAGGAAAAAAGAAAGGTTGGCACGGAGTAGCAGAATACACCAGCGCTTCAATGTCCGCCGAACCCACGGCCTGTGAAGAGCAGGCACACAGCCAGGCCTTTTTATGAGCCACGGGAACATATTTATGCTCTACTTGCACTAATGGAAGCAGATTGAAAAGGACACTTACCAGATTAGGGCTATGTTTCCTTCAAGACTCCTTTAAAAGTTTGAATGAATAGTCACTAGTTTTAATATGAAGGGTGGGATAAATCGTGAGATTTATCTGAGAGATTCAATTTTTTATATATGTTCTCAATGTAGAAAAACATATGGGGAGTATTTAAAAGACATACTGCACACAAAAATTAGAGGTTTATTTCAAAATGAATAGAAAACTGAATACAGTGTCTATAGGCTATAATAGCAAATATTTAGTTTTGAAACTACGGTAGTTAGTTTTTGTATTTAAGTTCTGAAAGTCTTGGGTCCAGTCATAGACAATATGTTATACAGTCATTAACAGAAACAATAAATCAACACAAAGAGTTATTGGGATCAAATAAAACTTTATATGTGTGAATGTAAAGATATAAGTGATTACAGTGTTAGTGTGAAAGTTTTAGTTTATTGGGGAAAACTGTACAATTGAAAGGAGGCTCAAGTTACCCTGTTATGGCACCTCTAGCCTGTAGATCCTGCATATTCGAAAGATGCTGAAGCTGGAATCCTAGCTGGTTCCATAAATATTTGACTGATGTTCAGCTGAAAGTTCAGCTTCAAGAAAGTGTTCCAATCTGGCAGAAATATTCCTGGGAAAACCATGTGCGCAAGCCTTATCCTGCAGACAAATGCCAGTTGCAAGCCTTTAAAGTTGTTAGTGCCTCATATCACTACTGGACTTTCACACCTGTACTTTGGGCAGTGTTTTGCAAAACAGCAAAGGCAGGTTTGAAACAATTACCACAAGGTTCAAACTCAAACCTGACCTTGTCTGATCCCAAAAGAACTTTGAGTTGTCCCTAAAGATGATACCACTGCAAGCAAAAGTGATGGTGGGTGGCTGTAAATGGCGATACACATAATGGGTGCCGAGACAATTAATTTCCTTCTGCCAAGTGTCTGGAAATGGCCCGATCAGTAAGAGGGTTGTGTAGTAAAGGTGCCACCTGTGTCCTGCAGCTCACATTAAGATGCTAGAAGTTTTGTGTCCATGACCAAAAATCTGTTTTTACCAGTATAAAAATGGAAACAGATAGTCTGACTGCCTTTGTGATGCCTGATTGTCTAATACTATGATGATGTCACATGTGACCCCTCTTGGCTATTACCTTTCGGTGCTTCCCTTTCTAGTTATGCTGTTATAGAGCTACCAGAGTCTCATTCTACACTTGATACTAGTGGTACAAATGTGGTTAATACACTCTGTGGTCTAAACAATAATTAACTATTTTTTTCTCCCCAACTCTTCTTCCAGTACCAGCTCACACACTAGCATGTTATTGAGCTACCAGTTCTGACTCCCATTTAGAGTATTGGCCCTCATAATGCTTCGTCCCTATAGAATAAAATTTAGAATACAATTTTTCCTTGACACTGTTTGACTTTGGTTCATTCATGGTTTGCCCTTCCTTTAACCCCACAAGTATCCCTCCAAGCACTTTTTAAAAGTTTTTTTTAACACCTTGCTGTTCCAGAGTTGATCATACTCAGTCATCTAGCTATAAAGCTTTTGCCCTTGTAAATATACATTTTATTGTCTACCCTGATTTATGTTACTGACACACAACAAACATTTATCCTGCCCATTCATCTGTTGTACAGTCAAAGCCATCTTCAAATGGTCTTTTGTACAAACTATTAATACCAAATGTTATTATCAAGACATACCGGGTTATTGAAGCATTTGAATGGGCACATTTAAAAAATCTTAAAAAATATGAACGCTGTAATATGTTATAGTACGTTTTGAATTTTACTTCGACATCATTGTACACAAACCTACACACTTGGATCTAGTCCAGACTCTCAGCTGCTCTGTCTCGATTATCGGGAAAAAAACATGAATTAAGAGCTGTGAACACCTGCTTTTGCAGTTCTAGGCAAAGGAGCTCAAACATTTACCTAATGAGCGAGTTGCACCTGCCAGGCAAAAGGGCTTTGCACATTCCCTCCCTGTTTGCATGCTTTCCTGTATATCTGCCCTTTCAGCTTGACTGTCAAAGCACTCTATGGCCTACTGCCACACCAACATGCAAAACACAACTACTGTAGGGTTGAACACAGCTGCAGCTTTTGCTACTGCTCAGGGTGTTAACAAGCACACACACACACAGGAATATTCAAATACTTAGTTAATCTGTATGATATCAGACAGATGAAGCTCATGCTCAAAGACAGACTACAGTACAGTATTGTTATTACCTATGGAAATAATTCAAGTCTATCTTGCATGAACATACATGGCAATGTGCAAAAGTCTTAGTCTTGCTGTTTTCGCATCGTTATAATTACCATATGTAACATAGTGATAATTAGACTCATAAATTTCCAACTTATGTTCATTATTTCATAATACACTTTATTTCAATTCAGTCTTTTATGAGCTTTAACCTTTCACCCTGTTCAGTGTTTCAAAATGATTATTCCAAATCAACTTTGATCAAGCTGTAAAAAATCAACTTTACATCCCTATGAAGCTGCCAGATGCTGCTACTGCTTAAGTGTAAGGGGAGGTCACACTAAATACATTTACACTGTAGCCTATAGAAGCATTTTTCTGATTTATTTCCATTTTTTTAACACTCCATGCTAAATTCTTGTTCTGGTTGTGTTCTGATCAAGAGACTTGAATATGGTCAAAATAATTATATATGGTCATTATACCATTTATATAGCAATAGTAGGTGTAATCTATTGGTTTTAATCTGGTCTTTAATCGAATTGGTCTTTAATAACACCTGACAAAGCAGGTGGCACATGTCAAATTAACGTCCACATGAATTCCAAGACCCAGAGCTGCCCGGTTGAACACTGGTCAGTGCTTCAATACCTTCACCACTGAGTCTTCTTTCCAGAGTACATTCTCTTTAATCACTTCCTACGGTAAATGGAACATGTGCTTTCCTATCCACAGCATGTAAAAGAAAATTGGACTTTCTTTGCTCCTGGGTGCAGGGGCATCCTTGTTGGATTGCATTTGATTGTGGGCAGTTGCATAGTTTTCATCATTTTTAAGTTCCAAGCACTCTAAATGGTCTTATCCCAAGATCCATTCAAGTGAATGTACTGTGTTGTGACACTTTTCTCCCGTAACTAGCATTAAACATTTTTTGTACAACAGCAGCCTTTATGTCTGGTTGGGCCAACGGGGAACCTTGGGTGCCCGATAAACTGGTTCATGAGTTGTTGCAACATGTTGCAATATGCACATTACAGTGTCATAATGGCCGTAAAGGATTTGTAAAGTCCCTTAGTACTTTAGGCCTATGCATTTCTGCCATATCCAACATGTCATTTGGTGCTGCAGGAGCAACCACTGCTAGGGACAGGCTAAATGAAATGATCCAAAGACAGTACTGTGCAATGGTCTTAGTCTTAATATGGCATTACTATAGATGACCATATATAGCAACCTACCTCACTACTGACTAGAACAATTTATATTCTTTATTTAAAAATAATAACACACAGAAAGCTATTGTGAGCAGTGTTTAATCATTTGCCTGGCCAGCAACAATTCTAACCATGAGCTGAGATGTGCCTCTTTTTAATTGTACACAATTAAACAGGAACTCTTTTGTATCTCCTAACTGTAAAACACTGTATTGAGTTTATAATGATTGCCCAAGTATTTGAATATTCATGTTTGTGCGTGTGTGTGTGTGTGTGCGTGTGCACGTGTGTGAACGCCCTTGGCAGTAGCTGCAGCTGTGTGCTATCCTACTGTGTTTAGCATAGGTGTATGTCAGTATGCAGCTAGTTCCAGAACTAGTCGCAACCTTGGTTATGCAAAATATGGTTTTATTAATTAAATTAAATTAATTTAAAGCCTGAATAAATATAAAAAAATGATACAAGAAGTGGGTTAAAACTAGTGGTGCCGACTGTTAAAAATAGTGGTGCATTTTTTAATGTTTGGTTAAATGCTAGAGCTGTAATGACGCATTGTGATGCATATGATGCAATCTTGTTTATTATGCCACCTGATGCAATTCCATTTTCAACTGCAGAGAGTGGAATCGTTAATCGTACTTAACGACTCATATCCCATTCCCAGTGCATTACCTTATAATTTCTTTTAATTGCAGGGGATTTAAAGATTCCTTTTGCTTACATTTTTATACAAGAAAAGTACACATTCTGAGAAAAGTACACATGCTGTCACTCGGTTATTTATGATATGGTGATGCTAGAATAAAGCATCTTGTTTACAAAAATTATTTTAATCATCAGTTTTTTTAAATTACAGGATACTAAAAGGTATTTTTGTTTGTTTAAAAACGTATTCAAGAAAATGTGCTTTGATTTGCATTATTTATACTTCAGCAATAATGTCTTTTATCAAATGTAAACCTGATAATCGTGAGAACATCCAGTGGTATGTTCACGAAACAAACTGAATTGCGAGCCGAGTGCATTGTTACACTGCTGCTAAATACCGTGGTAACCATGTTAAAACCATGTTAAAATTAAGTAACCACTCTCCCAAGGAGCCTCAGTTGGGTAATTGCTGGATCTTCCAGCAGAAAATGCTGAAATATAGATGAGGGACGTTGTAAAAGTAAAAGTATGTTAGTATAGAATCACAGATGTAGTAAGGAATACACTGGACTTCTAATCCTAAATTAAACTCCACAAGTCACACACCAATCAGCAATAACTAGTCCATGGGTCAGATTGAGATCTAGGGAATTTGAACACCAGGACAACACATTGAACTCCTTGTGATGTACTTCAAACCATTTCTAAACATTTTTGCAGTAGAATATTATCCTGTGGAAATTGACCATTGCCATTACTGAACACTGTTAACATGAATTAAGTACTTGATCTGCAACAATGTTTAGGTAGGCCTTATTCAAGTAACATCCATATGCATACCAGGACCCAAGGTCAACATTATTCACTTTACTTGTCACTTTACTTGGGATTTTTGTCAAAACTAGCTAGAGTCAGAAGTGGCACTTTAGATAGTACATCAAATTCACAGTTTTTGCATGCAATCTACTACTACTTCATCGTAGGAGACCCATGTCGTCGTATCATAATTAAACCAAACTCAGATGTTTGTATTGAGCTACTTTATATGCCGAGGTAAACACAAATATATTACATGTAATTTTTGTGTTTGAAACACCTAATATTTTTGTTATCACATCAGCCCCAACAAGCCACTAATGGTGCAGCGTATCGGGACCTTAATAAGCAAACAAACATTGATCTTTCTTCTGTCCCGGCTTATCTTGTCTCTGTTTGCAGCTGATGACAAGGAGAGGATGGGTCCAGCAGCCCAATACAGCTACTATAATTAACCAGAAACAGATGATATCTAATGTCCCTGGAGGACAGTGGGACAATTTCCCTGCACAAACCTCCCCAAAGACAATGTGTTGCCATTTAGCAAGGCACGGAGCCCAATTGCTTTTGTGGGGTTTTTTTGTCATTAATTGTTCCTGGCACGCTTGCTGTGGGAGTGCATTCTGTAATTAAACAAAATTGCATAAGTGAGCTTGAAACATTATCAGCTCCCATTTACTCGAGCTGGATTAGTTTTGCCAAAGCAAGGATAAAAGCACAAACAAGTTCAGTGAAGTGCTGATTTGAGCGTTTATACAGCAAAGAGACATGCCATGCATTTACAACAAAAAGTAGAAACTGAAGTAAACAACCGGAAGACAATGATTTGTTTGTAATAGGCATGAATGATATAGCCAACATCCTCAAAAGTCCTATTAAAAGTAAATGTCAATGTATGTATTTTATATGTTACCCCTGTACAGCCTAAACGCTGACCCTGGCATGAGCTCCATTAGAGTACCTAAGAAGTCCTGCTTCAAACGTTTGTCCAGCACATCCCACTGATCCACAGTCGAATTGAGATTGTTCCTCAAACTTTTCCTGAATAACGTTTGCAGTGTCAGAGCACATTATCTTGCTGAAAGCGGCCACTTGGCATATTTCCACAAAGGTTGTGCTTTATCTGAAACAATTTACAACTGCTGTAGGTGGACCCAAGGTTTAACAGTAGAGCGTTACCCAGAGCTTCACACTGTCAATGTTATTTACCTTCAGCGTTTTCAATGTTAGGCCAGATTGGTATAGTAATTTTGGAATAAAGCTTTTAAATAAATAATATATTTTAAATACAAAAGCATATATAATGTACACTATATGGGCAAACATATTGGGACACACCTCTTAACAAGCACCTAGACATGCTGTTTACAAACATTTGTGAAAGAATGGGTCATTCAGAGCTCATTGAATTTAAGTGTAGTACTGTAATCAGTTTGTGAAATGTCTTTCCTTCTGGATACTCCACAATCATCTGTGCGTGGTATTACTGAAAATGGGAACCACAGCTTCAAACATAGTAACAGATCAGAGGTCTGAGATGCATATTGCATAAAAGTCACAGATGTTCTGCTGACTCAATAACTTTTAAGTTCCAAATCTCCTCTAACATTAACAGCAGCACAGAAACTGTGTCTCAGACCTCCATTGCTTTCTGTCATTAAAAATTACTAAGCAGGATGCCACGTGTCAGATGGAGTGGTGTAAAGCAGGTTGCCACTGGACTCTGGAATAGTGGGAACATTCTGTATAGATTGCTGCAACACTTTACGGAAGGTCGTTTTCTGTTCCAGCACTGACTGTTCCCCAGTGCACAAAGCAAGGTCCATAAAGGACTGTGATAGTCTAGTGGTTAAGGTGCTGGATTCTGGATTCAAATCTCACATTTGCCAAGCTGCCACTGTTGGGTCATTGGGCAAGGATCTTAACCTACAATTGCTTGGATTTTAAGACTGTACCAATTGTATGTCACTGTGATCAAGTGCTACAGGTTACCCACAAGTTCCTAGAATAATGAAAGTTACAGCGGGAGGCAGAGATTTTTCCTACAAAGCCACCAAATTATGGAACAGTCTTCCGATAAATGTTTGCAACTCTCACGCAGTCTCAATGTTTAAATCTAAGCTCAAGACTATTTGTTTAGTCATGCATTCAGCCTGCAGTTCTAGTTAAAGTTTTGTTTTAGTTAAATGTCTACTTTATTTCCTGTTTGACATCAGATGGAACAACCAGTTAGCCGAAAATGCTGACTGTCCCATCTCTACATACACATATTACGTTTTCATTTAAATGTTTTATTATATATGTTACTAATGTTTATTACCCAAATGAGGATGGGTTTTCCTTCTGAGTCTGATTCCTCTCAAGGTTTCTACCTCTTAATCTCAGGCAGTTTTTCCTTTCCATTGTCGCCATTTGGCTTGCTCATTAGGGACAATAGAATCCAATTGTTCATGTATCAATGTAAAGCTGCTTTGTGACAATTTCTAATGTAAAAAGTGCTATACACATAAATAGAAATAAATTGTATTGATTAAGGACATATACTGGTGATTGGGTGAGTTTAATGTGGAAGACATTGGCTGTTCTACACAGAGCCCTGACCTCAACCCCACAAATTTGTAGTTGTAGTTGCTGCATGGAATTCAACACAACAAAGCTCATCTTCAAATATGCACCATGTTTCATTTTCTAAACCCTTCCTTTTCAGTTTTGCAGATTGGGGCCATGTTCAAATTGGGAAATGGTTATCCAAACTCTTTAGGGGTAATTTAGTAACATTGTACAGCCAGATTAACATCAACAACTCTTTTGCTATGGGTCATTTCACACTTACACAAAAGATTTGTGAAGACCAGACTTCTCTGATCTTTAAATACAACAGGGTGACCACTCGCACCTGACTGTGGTCCTATTGATTGAAAACACCTAACTTAAATTACTACTAATCACATACTCACATACTTTTGCCACTCATCAGTACACAACCTTGGATGTATCACTTTCATCATGAAATAAATGACCAAGTATAATATGCTAGTATAATTTCTTTAATTTACCCACTTTAAGGACTTGAATATCGGTTTTTGCACTGAAAGTCACTGATCTTTTCAGTATGACCCATGCTACTGTCAATGTGTGTCAATTGCAGAACTGCATGCTGCACTATGCAACCAATGCAAATATACTGCTCCCAAAAAATTTAAATGAATAAAATATCCCATATTTTTGTGTGCAGTGTAATTAGAATTAATTACCTCCAAGCCAAACTAAGGCTTGAAAGTGGCAGAAAGATTACTTTATGCTGACTGGTCACCTCCACGTCATTCTCTGCCCTCAGACTAAGTAAAGAGATCCATGCTGTTGTCTGCTGGGAAGTTGCTGAGATATACAGTTCTTACAAATCCCAACAAAACACTGACACACAGAAGTGTGAAAGTGAGAGAGTGAATCAACGGAAGGGTTGAGATTAGGCAGCCTGGGAGAGGAAACAGTACGTTTTCTTTTCGGTGGCTCTGTGTACAGAGAAAAGAAGAACAAAAGAAGAAGGCAGGGAGTGAAAATAATGTGATTATCTATTTTCAAATTTTGTAACAGAACTGGTACTCCAAGCTGATGACTAAAATTCACAAGTATTTGCTGAGGCATTTGGTTATCATTTTTTTCTTACAAAAATAATTAAAACACACAGAAAGCAGCTAAACAGCTCCTATTGTTTCATGTGATATTCACTTGAGTTTCCTTGAGTTCTACTAAAGGTATTAAACTCAAACTGAATGTAAAACTAAAATATGCCATGAATGAAATTGTGGAGCTGCAAAAATAAAATATATACCCAGGGGTCAATCCCACCTTTGCCAGGCTGATTGTGATTGATCAAAGCCCTGAAACCACATATGATTGGATTGTAACATTTGTAAGTGCTAAGACTGTAATTCATATCTAAGTTAGTCTGGGTTAAATTTAGGGCTAAATTTAATTTGAATAGCCATATTGTGATATTGTAATAGCCATACTGTGACACTTGCTTCTTTAAAAATAACAGAAATAACAAATATGATGTAAATATATAAATTAAGATATAGCAGATACAAAACATTTAAGTAAAGGTGGCTCAGTGGGTAGCACCACTGCCTCACAGCAAGAAGGTCCCAGGTTCAATCCCAGAGTGAAGTTACCTGGTCCTTTCTGTGTGGAGTTT
Source organism: Parotocinclus haroldoi (assembly GCA_034779995.1). NCBI lineage: Eukaryota > Metazoa > Chordata > Actinopteri > Siluriformes > Loricariidae > Parotocinclus > Parotocinclus haroldoi. Next base: position 15,449 of record JAUZST010059119.1, read on the forward strand.
GCATGTCTGTCTCTTTGGGTTTACTCTGTGTTAGGTTAATTGGTGTCTCTAAAAGTGGAAATTGTTGAAATAATATTTTTAAAATTAAGGCTAAAACTGAAAAGCCAAAGAATCTACGAGTTACAATTCTAAATCTTTGTCAAGATGTTTGTGAAACCTGAACTAAATTTTTGTGCGTTCACAAATTTCCCTAAAAATCTTGACCAAACATTTAATCTTTACCTTAAAATACAATTCCAACAATCAAATCTTAAACTTAACTGTCTAAAATAGAAAATAGCCAATATAATTGAACAGAAACACAATAGAATTATTAAAACTAAGTTGACATTTATATATATATTTAAATAGAAAACATAAGAGGCATACCTAATAACACTGGTTGTCTAAAAAAGAGTGAGCATCAACAGACCAGACAAGGCAATCAGGAGGCAGGAAACAGGCTGGGATGGAGACTTGCCCTCACCGTCTTCTCAAAGACAGATTAGATTATCAGTAGCCGAGCCTGCTGCACACATACGGATGTCCTTGCCCAGGGAAATGAATTCACCATTTCTGGGTGGCGCTCTAGTCCTCTTGGGAATAACAATAAATTTGACACTGCCATGTCCACCTTCAGTGTTTAGCTAAAGGCATCTTGAAATAATCAAATCAGTCCTGGGAGCTCTTGTGTTTCAAAATGTCCTTTTTTTAAAAGTGTGATTAAGAGAGATATCGCCCAACCATTTTTGGCAGGTACTTGTATTAAATAGAAAGCTTTTTATATCTTTGGACAGTTTAATCAGTGACTGGTAGCCATTTTGATCAGGGATTAAAATGGCGCCTGTGAAATATGTAAAAACAAGACTCCTCTCAGACATGCCATCCTAATTACTGCATTCTTCAGCAGTACCAGTAAGGATCATTGACGAATCGTAGATATTGTCCTCTTAGAGCAGGGTTCATGCACCTCATTTCCTATTTTTCTAAATGCTACATAAAACGACTAAATAATTTTCAGACTGCTTGATTATTTAATACATAACATTTGTGTACTTGCTCCTGAAATGAAAGTGTGCAGTCCCACTAGCCTTTTCAAATAAGACTGGTACTGGTAATCACAGAGTTTGGTGTGTAGTGGTGGCACCAAGTTATTCCATTCACACTGGCCAGAACATTTTACACCAATTTTTCCGACTGTGGTTGTGCCACACCCCCTAACCCTTGTAATCAGGAAAATTGGTGTACCAAAGGAAAACTTTATACACACTGAATAGGTATGTATTCATAATATTATGCATAACCACTAATAAACCTTTATAAACCTAAATTCTAAATTCTATCATTATGTATTGTCTGGTTGCTGTCACATTCTTTTTTCAAAACTTTTAACTTTTTTTTACGTAATGTAACTGCTTATTTATGGAATTAGAGGATAAAATAAGTTGCTATTACACAAAACTATATACACACAATGATCACTTTATTAGGTGCACCTCCCTCACATTTTGTATTTTATCACATATTTTGTATATGTCTCAGTTACAGTCTCATGCTACACTTGCACAAATGTGTTCTGTTAATAGACTCCAGGTCCAGTACACACACTTAGATGATCTTTCATTGCCAGCTCCAGCTCATCTCAAGCAGTTCTTTCATCATCAGTTCTAGTGTTTAGACTTCAATTCAATTATATTCAAGTTTATTTATATAGCGCTTTTTACAATGTAACATTGTCTCAAAGCAGTTTTACAGTAATACAAGATCTTAAAAGGCCAATCCCAAGTTGAGCAAGCCCAGGGCAACAGTGGAAAGGAAAAACTCCCTAAAGTGATAGGAAGAAACCTTGGGAGGAACCAAGACTCAACAGGGGACCCATCCTCCATGAGCGGCCTAGATGTTAATTAAGTAAATATTAAATGTATATTAAATTATAGCAAAACTCTTTTAAAATAAATAACAAATTATTATTACAATTTAGCTTAGCAATAGAAAAAATATAGGATAATCTAAATCATAAAACAAAATTGATTATATAATGGAGTCCTTAGAGAGAGGTCTTTCGAGGTACATCGTCTCCTACTGTCCAACCAATGGAGGGAGTTCCTGCACTCTGGTGGGACCTGTCTCCGCTGTTGGAGACCATCAGAGAGATGCAGAGCCTGTAGAACCTCCAGCCGCACGGTGCCGAAACCAGAACAGAACATTAGTTCTGAGGTTAAAGAGAAAATGTAGTTATTGCTGGGTTAGGAACACAGAGTCAATTATGATTGTACGAAATACGACACGCCACATGATAGCATATTAAACTACGCTCTGCAACAATTTATATTTTTGTCATTAGCAAACGGACTATTCCAGAGACACTTACAAGTAGCACAATCTTACAGTCCCAGCAACTGAGTTGAAACCAATGTTCCAGTGGCAGTTTGGTAGAGGTGAGATTTGAAACCTGGGTCTTGTGGTCACGAGTCCAGATCCTTAACCGCTAACCTAAGTCATAGATTAAAAGGCTAATATCTGAATCTACTGACTAAGCTATCCTGCCCTAATTTACATTTGTATTATATCAATTTATAACAAATTTGGAAAGCTTTACCAAATCTATAAGAGCAATGTCTGATTATCATTTAACTAATCGTTCTGAAAAGGCCTGTTTACACAGAGTGAAAACACACATCTTCCTTCTGGCATTTTAGTACTTTTACTAAGACCCCACGTCCCTATGACCGCGTGTCCCTATGGCTGTCATGGCCCTACAGTATTTTTGACCCTATGAGTCTTTTGATTACACACTAAATGTTCTTCCTGTTTGGAGAAATGCTGTTTCCTACTGTTCTAATATGGTTCTGCTGTAATTAACAGGGTTCAATACTGAGTGTTGTTCATCTCCAGATGAACAGAGCCACGTTTATCTCACAGCTATTTTTACCTAATTAAATCAACACCACTATTGACTTTCCACCTGCCTGAAAACACAAAATTCAATTAAATTGTGAGGCTGCAGAGTTTAAAGGTGGTAGAACAGAACAAAATGGAACAAACCAATAATCTTAAAGTGCAGTATTTATCCAGTTCAGCTAAAGAACAATATTCACTTAAAGAACAATATTAACATAATAATAATAATAATAATAAATTATTAAGTAATAATAAATTTTCATAACAATACTTAAGAAATAGCAATAATAGTAATAAGTATGTTAGTAAAAAAGTATGTAATAGTAAAAAGTATGCTATTGAACAATAAAGATAAAAATTATAAAGAGCTAAAGGGATATGATTTCTGTAGTAAAAGTACAAATGCTGTAGATAATGTAACATTTTATAATTCCATGAAAATAGGATCCTTAGAGCTGTGAATTTTAAGAACACAGGATTTCTAAGAACATGGAAATGTAGGCACACTGAGAATACAGGATTCATATGAACATATGGCTTTTGCAACAGTGGACTCTGGGAACACTAAATGAAGTTAATTCAACACTGGACATGAAGCAACATATAACTATAAGAAGATAAAATTAATGTGACATTGTCTGAAGAAAAAATAGAAATCTCGTTTTTTATGATGTCAAACACATTTGTTATTGCAAATGAAGTTTCAGATGTCACCAATGGTTGCTATTGGAACAGAGTTAGAGGAAAGTAATATGCTAAGGCAAAAAGGGGATAGGTAAAATATGTAAATATTAGACAGAGAGCTAAAGTAATAAAAGAGAGCAAACTGAATTACCAGCCAGATTAATAAAGAAAATAAAAAATGTCAGACGTAAATAAAAAGAAAATCATGCAGGATTTTTTAAGTCAAGAGAGGAATGAATAAGAGGAAAAGAAAACTAAAGGTTGAAAGCTGTTCATGATTTTGGAAGGAGTTGCAGATGGTGAAACTGTAGGAGGTTGAAGTTGATTTAATCAGCATTGTGATTGGATGGTTGGTATGTATAATTAACACTATGTTGGATGGTTTCTGTTTGAGGTGCCACATCACCAGAAAATATGCCAAAAAACACCAAACTCGAGCCAGAGATAAATTTGCATGTAGCAGTTGCAGTAAAAGATTAGAATGTTATGATTCAAAATGATTACCCAAATGGTCTGCAAATGATTTCAAATCCTTTGTGATTAATCTGACCCTGAAATCAGAAAAAAATCACATATTTGAAATAAATAACCTATAATAATCAGGACAACCACAATGAAGTAAAACACTATGGCTCTATGATTTTAAGAGTGTAGGAATCTGAGAATGCTAAGGAGAAGGTCTCTAAGGATATACAATTCTGGCAGCTGTGAAAGGTTGTCAAATGTTAGGCAATTGATCAAGGTCCTTAACCCACAATTGCTTGCACTGCACATTATGAGATAGTATCAGATTGCATCTTTATAATCTGGGAAGGCATAACTTTGGGAACATGGTACTGGGATTGGCTACCCTCTCCCCTCCTTGATTTACATTTACACCTCACGCTGCCTCAGCAGAGCAGAAAGCATCATCAAGGACAGCTTCCACCCTGGCTTTTTTGACCTGTTTGCCCTCATGAAAGCGATATAGGTGCGACATGGCAAGGCCAAAGAGATTCAAGAAAAGTTTCTTACCGAAAGCTAAACCCATTCTGAACTCCCAAATGCACTGATTTCAAGTCTAACCCCTCCCCACCCCCCATGTCTCTGACCCACCTGATGTGCAATATTTAACATACTGTGAACTATATACTGTGTAATATCTATATAGAATATCTATGCAACATCTTATATTGTCTTATAGTTTCGATATATTTATTTTATTTTATTATTCTAATCTTTTTTTTATTTTTTTGTATATAAAATATGTTTTCACCGTGAGGAAGTGGCTTTTAATCTCATTGTACATAAGTATAGTGAGAATAAAAGCATTCTATTTAAATATAGGACAATGAAAAGATACCTCCAGGAACATAAACATATATACCTGTGGAAACGTATTGTGGAAAATGGAATTCTGAGAATACTGAATTTTAGGAACACAGAACACAGTATCGGGAACCTAGGACTGTGGGTAATATTTGGCTATGAGACTATATAATTTGGTAAATATAGAACTCTGGGAAGATAGAACTTTTGGAACGTATACAGTACTGTCCAAATGTAAGCATTAGACATTCATTGTTTTTAAGTGTAAGGAATATTTAGCTTACTCTTTAAGTTTTATGGGTCACTATACTTTGTAGTTCTACAATTGCAAACTGTAGTCCATCTGTTTCTGTATATACTTTGTTTATCCCTTTTACTCTGTTCTCTAGTGGTCAGGGCCCTCACAGGACCAGCACAGATCAGGTACTCATTTGATTGCTGCACCATTCTCAGCACTGCACTGGCACTGTTGTAGTGGTGGTGTGTTGTGCTGGTATGATTGGATCAGACACAGCAGTGCTGGAGTTTTGAAACATTGTTCACTCACTGTCCACTTTATTAGAGACTGATGTTTATTCATTGGTTGTTGCACAGTTTGTGTTAGTCACCCTCTAATCCTTCATCAGTGCTCACAGAACTCTGCTTACAGGATGCAGGTGGATTGTTGACTATTTTCAGTTTAGCTGTGTCACTGAGGTGTTTTAAAACACAGACTACCCCCTGGTGGTCAACATATGCATGGTGTGGGACTGGCCATTAAAACACACTGCTGCCTAAACGCACAGAAACACCTGTGGGCATCAGTAAAAGGCTAATGACCATCCGCATCCCTCTAGTAAAGAATTTGCCACACTTCTTAGCGTATATGCTCCAAGCCTGCACTTCAATAGTGAGATAAAATACTCCTTTTATCAGTCTCTATATGAGGCTCTTCACATAACCCCCAAGAGTGACAATATTTTTTTTGCTTGGGAACTGTAATGCTTGATGGGACCAGAACAGTGGGATATGGAGTGGAGTGCTTGGCAACCATGGGATTGGCCTAGCTAACTCAAATGGTATGAGGTTACTTGTCCTCTATAACCAACACCATCTTACAGCAAAAGGCTAAATATAAAACATCATGGATGTATCCATGTTCCAAACACTGGCACTTGACAGATTATGTCATAGTGATATGCTGTGACATCAGGGATGTGTTCAAACCTGCGCCGCCCACCCCCCCCTTCCTTGCAGAAACATGGGACCAACGGGAGGAGGCTTGATTGTGTGTGTTTGGAAAACACAAAGGCAAGAGATGAGTTTTGTTGCGCCCTGACTGGAAAGCTAGGGGAGATAGAATTCTTCCTGAGTGGTGGCCATTACTTAGATGAAGAGTGTACAGCCATCAACCCTCAATGAAGCAGCAGCCCAGACAATCGACTGCAAGAGCAAAAACCATCAAGACTGGTTCAACAACTCAGACGCTATACATAATCTTCTGAACAATATGCATAAAGCACACCAGCTAGACTTATAAAACCCTTCATCCAATACTGCCAGACAGCAATGGCAGATAGCTCGACAGGATGTGCAGAGGACCCTGCGGACCTCACAAAATGAGTGGTGGACAGCAAAATCACAGGAAATGCAGTCTTTTGCAGATAGAAACAACATGCACACTTCTATAATACAGTCAAGTCTATCTGTGGTCCAACTACCCACAGCATCACCACCTTGAAAACAGCAGATAGTCACAAAATCCTGAAAGACCAGAATAAGATTCTTGAAAGGTGGGCTGAACACTTTAACACCCTAGTTAACTAAGATACTAATTGAGATCAAATTTTTTTTGTGTGAATTGCATAAACAAATCGATGACCTCAATCAGCCCCCAACACTGACCTCTCCAAACCTGACACTGTGCAAAGAGTTCTTCTATGGGACATCCTCCTCCGGATTGGATACCCCAACAAATCAACATAATGTGTCATGATGGGATGACTTTTAGGGTGACAACAGGAGGACAAGGGTCTGCCCCTTTCCCTGTGTGAACAGGTGTTAGGCAAGGGTGTGTGCTAGCACCTTTACCCTTTAACATCTCTGTTATATGCAGTGGGGAACAACAGTGGGGTCACAATAGTCCACAGGCTAGATGGAAACCTTTTCAACATCTGGAGGCTGCAAGCAACCACCAAGCTTCACAGGGTGAGGGTCCTTGAGCTACAGTATGAAGATGACTGTGCTTTTGTGTCCCACAGGACCTCCAGTTTGTTCTCAATGCAGCAGCATCCATACCACCCATCTTCACTCTTTCAGGCAAACAACTCTGTAGCTCCATCCTTCAGATATTTGGGGAGTATTCTCTCTGACGACAACAGCATTGACAACAAGGTCCAAAATTGAATCCATCAAGCACTAGCTGCCTTTGGGAGACTCAGGTGCAGGGTCTTTCAGAATAGCAGTTTACATCTTCATACTATGGTGTGTCTACCTAGCTGTCTGCATCAATACCCTCCTCTACAGTTGTGAAGCCCGGGTCACTTATAGCCGGCACATCAAGGCCATGGAATACTTCCACATATGCTGCCTTCAGCGTATTCTGGGGATCACCTGACAGGATTGAGTGCCTCACACAGAAGAAATCAGGCTGTATAAGTATTAAGTATTGTGGCAACCAAACATCACCAAACATCAGTTGCGATGGCTGGGTCAACTCATAAGAATGTCCTATAATCAGTTGCCATGCAAAGTGTTGTATGGCTAATAAGACCATGGACAGCACTCTGCCGGAGGGCAAAATAAGTGCTATAAAGACCTAGAGACCTGTGGGTTCTGGACGGAACTATACAGAAAAAAGCACCTGAAACCTCACGGTTGAAGTGCAGAAGTGGACGTCATCATCGGACACAATGGACAACCATAAGCAAGCAAGCGCGTGTGTGTTTTTGTGTGTGTTTTTTGTGTGTGTTTGAGCGAGAGAGAGAGAGTTTATGCGATCTTACTGACCCAGTTTCAATCAGTGTTACTATTCCACTCACTTTGAGGCTAAAAATAGATCAGAACACAACTAGCACTCATCATACTCAGTGATAATGGCTGTGTGCACATGTGTGTGTGTGTGTGTGTGTGAGTGTGTGTGTGTGTGTGTGTGTGTGTGTGTGTGTGTGTGTGTGTGTGTGTGTGT
>JAUZST010059130.1:0-23486 GCA_034779995.1 Parotocinclus haroldoi
TCTAGCTACAGTCTTGCAATAAATGAGCATGCAAGATCTCCAGTCTTTGCTAAATCATAGTCTTTGACTCGTCAGCAAATAAAACTCTGTAGACGAGGGTGTCAGACTTTAGCCATCGACAGCCTTTCCAGAATCTTTTCAAATTCATTGATCATATTGTCAGCCTTCTGTACTAAAACCATTAAAAGCACTAAAATCATCACTGTAGTTTTAGCGACTTTTTAAAAAGAATATCAAAGATCCATGTGAAGCCATACACAATGCACATCTACGACCTACAAACAAGCTTTTTTGTCTGAGCCTGGATGTACCTGAGGTCACATTTAAAGTCGTGTACACCCAGCGCTGCAGGTGGAGTTTGGGATTTCGCTTCATTTGCCGAGTTATTCAGGCTCACTCTAGTGATCTCCCTTGTGACATTTGGTCTGCGGGGAATACAGAAAGAGAAAGATGGAGAGAAAGAGAGACGGCTGCACTGAGCAGGTTTGATTTATGATCTGCTGTATGGCTTAGCACAGTGATCGATCACGGACAGGCCTCCTTACACGGCCTCGGCTCCGTCAGCGCACCTGTTTCCATTAGTGACGCAATGCTTTTCAAAACCGGCTCTGACCGGTGAAGAATAGGTTTCTGATTCCAAGAAGCGCGTATTGATCCCGGATCATTTGTTCAGAGAGCGCTGACCCCTGCACTCCTGTACGGGAGTGTCACTGGTTCCCCTTTTTGTTTGCACGCTAGCCGTCACACGCACACACAAAGGGTTTCAAGTGTTTTTTCTATTGATCACACATCACAGAGATATACGGGATGAGGAACGTGCGTGTTAACGGGTTTTCATGTTGCATGCTCATTTTCCAAGACCTCTTACCAGGAAGTAAAATGTAAAGGCTTCGAACGAAATCAAAGAATTTTTAATAATGAGAGAGAAAAAAAATATATGTTTCAAATGTATACCATGTATTGCTAGAAAAGCAGGATTTCATTACAGGTACTTTGATGATGGCAGGCAGCAGAACCTCTGTATCAGTGTGTCTCAATATAAAAGGCATGCCTTTTCGTTCTGCGCTGTTATTCACTGTTATGTAGCCTTTATATCTGTAAGGCCCAGCATGAGGTGTGGTTGTGTTCATCAGAGTCTTTAAACTACAGTACAAGTTAGTTCATGAATCAGGAACAAAAAAAAACAAAACAAAGTTTGCAGAACGTTCCGAGAACGAAAACTAACCTTACCATAGCTACAGGAACCAAAAAAACGAACGTTTCCAAAAACTAACCTTTCCAGAATGTTCCAGGAACCAGTAACGTATCTTCCCAGAACATTCCAGTAACCAAAGTCAAACCATCCCCGAACATTTTGGAAGCAAAAATATGTCCAGGACTAACGTACGTAGTGAACCAGATGGACTAAAGTTTTTAATTGTAGAACTACAAAGGGTTTATATATGCTAAGTGTTGAAATTGAAACAACTGAACAATGAGGTATAGCTAATAAAGTGATCTTTAAGTCTGAAGTAAACATGGCCTCATGACCTGTCAGACCCAGTACAGGACCTCTCTACGTCACAGCAATGATGCACAAAATGCTTTAACCATTTAGATCACTACTAATGAACTGTTCTAATATAAACGACTTGGACTTTAAGAACAAACTGTAGCAGTAACAGTAAAGTTACTACATTCAGCATGACTGTCTGTAATTAGCAATATGCATCTCTTCATCAGTCAGCATGAATGTGGTCATTATTCATTTAGGGAAGTGAAACATATTATGGTATGGGTGATTAGGCTGAGTTCGCACTGTCCCTCTCATTAAAGAACCACTCCATATTTCTCTTAGTGGCTTCAACCGGGACTGTCTGCATTATCAGATCCTGAGGTCACCACCTCCATAACGTACTATTTTAATCTGTGCAGGAAAAGGCGCCCAGGGACCGCTATTAATTCATTTGCTTATTGACTTCTAAGCACATTTGCCACAATGGGTAATGCAGTCCATCTCCTTAATATGAAATGAAACTAATTTCACCCACTTGGGCACATCATCGCCTGCAGCTAGCCATCAAACGGCCACACTCACTAGCTTTCAAATGTATGTATTTATGGAAAGGCACACCAAGAGTTTATGAATATATTGTCTGATGCTTTTCTGGATAAATCCGCTAAAGCTTCTAAAACCAATAATGGGATTCTGAATGGGGTCACATTGATTTGGCCTAAAATCCTAGCAAAGGATAGTAAGTTTTTGTCAATAGGAAATAAATGCATAAGCAAAAAGGTTTCCTGTTTCACTCCACTCTTCCCTTTTAGTCATGGATCCTAACTTGGACTTCACTGGGCACAGCAGAGATACAATATAAACAGGACTCAGGAGTCTATAACAGCTTAGAGCAAACACTACATCCGATTTTCCATACAGACTTTGGAGCTGGAACCCTCAGGAATTACCCACTGAAGCCACTGAGGCTGTTGTTAAAGGGGATGGTGCAGACGGAACTGTACATATATTGTGTGTGTATAGATGCGAACATGCCCACACAAATATGATTTGAAATATGAAACAGATTGCCTGACAAGTCTTTTAAGTAGATTAAATGAACTAAATAAATAATAATGTAGCACTAAATCATTAAACATTGGTCACCATAACGATGACTCCAAAAGCAAGGCATGTAATAGTCTGTGGGGAAACTGAGGAAACCAGTCACTTACATTTGCATTAATATCACTTTTCAGATGCCCTTAACTAGAGTGGCTTACAACTGATATAGTTTTACAATCCATGCAACCGTGGGTTAAAGGTCTCTCTCAGGGACCCAACAGTGGAATCTTGATTTGAACCCTGGACCTTCTGGTCCACAGTTCAGTACATTTACCACTAGGCAACCGCAGTGCTTTCCAAACATGATCCCTAGCCAATTGTTAAAATGGGATCTATTTGCCATTTGTTTTATGATATCCACAGATGCTTTAGAGGTGCTTAAAAGGTTACATGTAAGATTACATCAGTACACAAGGTAACATCGAGACTGCTCATACATACACACGGGACATGTCAGCTGTGACTTGCGTGCCTAATTCCCCGTCATTCTAAGCAAGTTCAGCTCCTTCCTTCACGCTATGGCCTTTATCACACCCAAATGCAAGAACTCCCTTTTTACCAATCATTAACATCTGCTTTGCGAACCATTTTACCAACAACGAATGTAATATTTCAACTTTAAGCTCTACGTAATATTTACATGTCACTTGTGTATCTCAGACAAATTCTTATCCCTCTATCTGCTTATAGGCTTTGCGTGAAGACCTATTGTTTTAGATCATATTTATGTAGAGATATAAAAGGTTCTAAGCGGCTCCTAAGCTTTCAACTTGTCCAAGGGGCTAGTCTGGTTGCCTCTCAGGCCTGTCATTTGCAAACTAAAGAAAGCTTTGACTGTTTAAGTGAAATTCATTATAATTACATAGTAATTATATTTTAATGACTTCCTATATCTTCATTAGAGCGCCGTTGCTCCATTACTGCCAGCAGCGCTTATGTTACAGCAAGGATTTAAATGTGATATAAACCGGATGGATGGATCTCACTTAAGTTGTGCCTGACGAGAATTGAGAGTAAAAAGGAAATATGACCACCATAAGCTTTTTAAAAAAAAAGCTTTCAAAACTCTGCATTGACCTTGTTTATATTTTAGCAGCAACTCCCAGATTCCTCTCCTGGCGTAAGGATCTACTCCTGCTGTCGGCTCGTCCAGGATCACCACATTGGACCCGCCCACAAACGCTATGGCAACTGACAACTTCCTCTGCATTCCTCCTGCACAAAGTGTAACACGTCGAATTAGCGCTTTCTTCGCAAAGCAAATGTGAAATGTTGCAGTGAGAGGTCATACCTGACAGGTTCTTGGAGAGCTCGTTGCGTTTGTGCGGCAGTCCGACGTCCTTGATCATCTGATCTATTTCCTGTTTTACCTCCTTGGAGCTTCGGCCCTTTAGACGTGCGTAGAAATAAATGTGCTCCTCAACGGTGAGACTGAAAAGCACAAGCATCAATCATTCAGTCATGAATAAGAGTTTATAGCAGAACTCTTGCTCATAAAGCATTCAGCATGCGTTGATACGAGCTCCGATGCACAGCCGCTTCGTCAACGGCGATAAATGAGCCGTGAATTCAATAAGCATTCATGAATACGGTCATTAAATGATTCTGTGCGCCGTGCGTCAGGCGTGTGATCTCCAAGGATTGCTGACAAACAGCTCCGTTTTGCTAAAGTTCTGCCTATAGTGTGTTACATATCTGTTTAGTCAGATCTGATCTCAAATGACACAAAATGCTATTCAGTTGAAGGCTCCCTTCTGCTTACTTGCACAGTTACTGAACCCTGAGCGTTTACCTACAAGCTACAGTCTATTTCTAACACATATAACACAATGCTTCTCGTTGTAGACTAAATATAATACTTACTCATTAAACAGCACATTGTGTTGAGGGCACATGCCCAGCGTCTTACGAATGCTGTCCATGTCAGTGCGGATGTCGAAACCATTAACGTAGGCCGTGCCAGATGTAGGGGTGAACAGCCCAGTCAGAATGGACCTGAGGTCAGATCAGATTAGACAATTAGATTACTGGTGCACGCTAAACTATGGCTATGGGATTGTGGTAGCCTAGCGGTTAAAACTCTGGACCAGGAGGTCCAGGGTTCAAATCCCACCTCTGCCAAGCTGCCACAGTTGGGTCCTCAAGCAAGACCCTTAATCCAGAACTGCTTGGATTGTAAGACTCATTGATTGTAATATTTTATTTTCCTGCACCACTAACCGGTGAGGGTTTTTGTTACCGGGGGAAATTTGTTTTAATCGGGGGAAAAAGGGTAATTAAAATATTAAAACATGCATGAAATAAATAAGAACAAAAAAAGTGAAATGCAACCACTTAAATTAAAGCTTGAGTTCAAAAACAAATGACACAAAAGAATAGTTTTGACCTGTGAATGGATTTTGGAAAAGAAAATAAATAAATACGAAACGGATCAAGTAAAAAAAAATAGTAGTTGCTACATAATGCTGCACCGCGGCAAATAATTACTGCTGCCTGAGAGGACTGATTTAGAATTTCTTACTACCATTTTATTTTACCCTTAGTTTTGAAGACATTATTTCCATTTAGAACCACCAGACAAACTGGATGTCTAGAGAATCTGTTGGGCAAATTCATAGATGCAGCGTTTATCACAGTCACTGGACTATATATACCCACACATTTTCTGTTGTTCAAAATGTGAACAGGGTAGTGTATAAGTTCTAAGACGCACATGGTGGTTGTTTTTCCTGCTCCGTTGTGTCCTAAGAATGAAGTGATCTGGTCCTGGTAGAAGTCCAGACTGAGTTTATCCACAGCCAGTTTCTTCCCCGTCTTGTACACCTTTACCAGGTTTCTTATAGATACACCAGCCTTTATGTTATCAGGAGACTTTTCCATGTAACCTGTATAACACACATCCACAAACACGCAGCATTCAGATCATGCACATGAGGGAATAGGATTGTACGCGAGTGGCAGTGTGTGTGCCCACCATTTTGGTTCTCCGGTTCATTGAGACTATCCGGCTCTGAATCAGAGCCTCTTGGTGTTCCACACCAATAAGAGCAGGTGAACGGGAAATACCATGGCCTGGGAATGCCATACTGCCCTAAAAGAGAGTGAAGAGAGGGTACAGTTTTAGAAATGTTTCATTAAACTTGTACTATCATAGCATATATATGGTATGATACACTCAATATATATGGTATGATACAACACACAATAATCTACTGATTTGATTTAAAAAAAAAACTAAACTGAAGTTGAACTGGCATTTGGTCAGAAGACAGTTAATGTCATATAATCACACAATCAAACTTTCTGTTTTTGTAAAGACGTGCTCGTTTGTTTTTTTCTTCGGCACTGACTAGTACTGCTCTTATTTCTGATTGTTTAACAAAACCAAAAAAAAAAGAAGTAAGAAATAGTCAGATATTATTAATATTATTGCTGTTATTATTAATAAGAATATATACATATAATTATTATTATATACAATATAATAGTATATATTATATACACATAACATATACAACAATAATAATAATAATAATTAGTAATTAGTAGTACCATGTCAAAACATCTAAAGTCTTGTTGCAAAGAAAAAAGAGCTTTATGGTTTCCAGTATCCATTAAACAGGAAAAGGATGATTATAACAAGCTTTATTGGCTTCAGAGTGTTTACTGTCAAGTAAAATACCCAAAGTATACGCAGTGTTTAATTAACTAAACCGAGTGAACAAAGAAGGCTATAAATCAAATGATTTTTTGAAATCATTCTTTTGAGTACATGGCAAGTGAGCATGGGAAAACAAAGTCGAGGCAAAGAATGAGACAATGGAGAGAAAGAAGAGAGGAGATAGTGTAGGCAGAAAGAGAGAAGGCATTGGAGGACAAGAAAAGAAGATTGACAATGGAATAGATCGAGCATGGTGAGAAGAGAAGAAGGGAAGCGAGCAAGGAAGGAATGAAGGACGTGACAAGCAGTGAAGCAGGGAAAGAAGCAAGAAATAAATCAAACCAAGGAATACATTAAGCAAGGAAAAAAGCAAGGAAGCACAGAAGGAGGGGAGGAAAGAAGAAATCGAGGAGACAAAAAAGGAAGGAAACAAGGAATAAAGAAAATAAATGGAGTAGGAAAGGAACACACATGGAAGGAAGCAATGAGGCAAGGATAGAAGCAAGCAAGAAAGGAATGAAGCAAGCAAGCTTCCGGCTAGGCTAAGTAAGAAATGAATCAAACCACAGAATGCAGGAGGCGAGGAAAGCAACAAGGAAGCACGGAATTAAGGCAGCATGCAAGGACTTAAAAGTACAGAGGGAAGGATGGAAAGGAAGGAAACCAATCAAGCAAAGAAAGAATGCAAACAGGGAAGTTTAAAAGAAGGAAATATGCAGCCAATAAAAGAAAGAAGGTAGAAAACAAGAAAGCAAGGAATCAAGGAATGTAACCAATGAGGAAACAATAGCAAAGAAAGAAGCAATCAAGAAGGGGGCGTGAAAGAAAGGAATCAAAGAAGAAAGCTTAGTTTTGGCTTCTTTAATGTCGCAACCGGCATCAGTGGCTATCTCAGCAACACAAGGTTATATTCATACACAAGTTCATCTCAAGATTAGTCATATACAGTATACACACACACACACACACACACAAGTCAATGGCAATTTAGAATAATTAACCTAACATGCCAGTCTTCAGACTGTGGTGCTACCCACCGAGCCACCCTAAAACTAAAAAGCAAGCAACGAATCAAACCTACAAAGGACGTTAACACGAGGTTAGGAAGCATTTTGATTAAGAAAATAAGCAGAGTCATGAAACACTAAAACCAGCATTCAAATCAGCAAAAAAGAAGGACTGAAGGAAGACAATAAGCAAACAGGTAATGGATCTATGAGAGAAGTAACAAAAAAGAAAAGGATACGATAACCAGGAAACACGTTATTAAATTAGGCATAGGAAGCAAGGTAGGTGTTCACCTGGGAAGACGTTCTCGATGTACCAGGTTAGAGTCCAATAGAGGACTGTGTCAATCAGCATCATGATGATGGAAGTGATAAAAGTGTAGGTGTCATCGTCCTGAGAGCTCGCGTTGACGTTCTTCCACTGGATACCCACACCCTGCTCCTCAAAGCGAGCCATGTTCTCACAGCCATAGCCAAACGCCACAGAGGACAGCAGACTCTGTACAAATAAAACACGCACAAAGGCGCACTGTTAACAACTACATCACATACACCGCTCCACTTTTGTTTCACTTCCTGTTGGTCGATCATTTGTACTTTTCTGAGCTATGGGATTACACCCAGGGAGAGGCAGAAGACACTGCTGCTGAGAAACAATCTTAGCAAAAACGCTGTATGCCTGTTCACTTGACAACTCCTCACTAAGGTAAATATCTAACCAGCCAATCGCATGGTAGAAATCCAATACATTTAGGTAGGAACACATGGTCAAGATGAGCTGCTGAAATCAAGCCAAGCATCCGATTGGTGAGTTACGATTTAGGTGACTTGGAATGTGACATGGTTGCTGGCGCTAGACAGGCTGAGTATTTGAACTGCTGATCTATTGGGTCTTTCACGCGCATCCTTTTCTAGGGTTGACAGAGGATGGTCCAAGAAAATGAGGAAAAGAGAAAGAGCTCAAATAGATTATACCAAATAAGTAGCAGTTGGATTGAGAATGGCTAGAGTGGTTTGTTCTGAAAGAGAGACAGTAGCCAATACTTGGCTGACCCTGGACTGTGGCATCTAAACACCGCCCTGCTGGTATTAAGGCGAAAATATCGTTCACCCTTTTACACCACTAGCCTGAACATTTGGTACAAGACAGGGTGGATCCATGCTTTCATTATGTTAAGACCACATTCATCAGACTTTTTTCAGTCACCTGTTGTCCAAGTCTGGTGAGCCAGCGTGAATCGACAGGAGTGGTCTTCTCTTGCTGTAACCCATCTACCTTGCGGTTTGATGGTGGTGTTCGTTTACAGATACTCTTCTGCATACCTCGGTTGGTTACTTTATTGGTGTTGAGCCTTTCTATCCACAGTTGAGCCTTTCTTTCCACACCATCAATGCAATGGTTCAGTTCTGAAGGTCCAACCCAGTACTAGCAAGGTGTACCTAAGCAAGTGGCCGGTGAGTGTGCAATGTAGACACTACAGAGAAATTTTCCAATGACCCACACACAGGTTAGGTGTGGAATTGTGTTTGATGAGCCGATGCTGCTGTATAATTCCCTCTGAGGAGCCACAGTCCCTCAGCTCTCATTAATATAAATGTAAATTCTTCTCAGACAAATCCAGTTTTATGAATATGATATCAAACTGGGCGATCCGCTGTGCTTCTGTCTCTACAGACCAGTGATCCCCAGACATCAAACACTTGCTCACACATACACAGAAAGAAAAAACAATGAAAGCACCAGTGTGATGAATAATAAAGTTTGGAAGTATAAAGTGCATGGGTTTCTAATAATTTGCCACTTTTTATTCAGCACACTGTAGCACCGTAGCATGCATATAGGGTTAATCTGAACTATTTATGCAATAAGTGTTTGTGAGGGATATGATTCAGCTGGTATTTAATTAGTAAGGTGTTTAGCTATTGTGAATGGTCAAAGCTGTCAGTATGATTACGCAGGTTTTCAAATTCAAATTCATTTATATAGCCCTTTTTACAACGGTATATTGTCTCAAAGCAGCTATTATGTTATCTTTAAAAGGCCAATCCCAAATTGAACAAGCCTATGGCGACAGTGGAAAGGAAAAACTCCCTGAATGAAGAAGGAAGAAAACCTGGGAGGACCAAGACTATAAATAATACAATTTAAAGTAGCAATACAATTCAAAATAAATAACAAATAGATTTAAGTTAATGAGTCCTCAGCGGTAAGTTATTTGGAGGCGCATCATCTCCTCCTAACTAAACGATGGAGGTTATTGCACTCGTAAGACCTGCATGGTGGAACTGGTTTCTGTTGATAAAGACCAGTAGAGTGATGCTGAGGTGGAGGAGGAGGTTTTCTTGCACATACTTTTTCTGACATACGGTATAATACGAATAACCTAATAGATAGCCCAACAAACCTGGTTTTTGAATAATGAGACAGGTGAAGTAACGAGGTAATCAACAATCTAATTCAGTTTACCGTGGTATTTTTCGGCTTCAAAATATACACTAAACAGCTTCTCCATTCTCCAATAAAAACATTATTTACATTACTGTAATTCACATTGCCTCCTTACAATACCAAATGAGAAAAAGTTGGGATGAGTACTATATTTAATGCTTGTCTGATCAACTTTAATACAGTGTCCAGCTGTTTAGTAATTGTGAATGTAGAAAGTAAGATTATACACATGTTTGTTTTGCACATACTATATTAACAGATTATGACAAAATGTAGAATAACCACCAGTACTAGCCTGATAAACCTGGTTTTTCAATAATGACAGGTTCTCCTAGTGGTCCTGAGGGTCCCAGACTGTGAATGAAAAGCTGGTGTGTTTACAGAACCCGGTGATGAACCGGCACCCTGTCTGGGGTGTAGCTCTGGTTACCCCAATGCATTCGCATTCTGGATTAGGCTTCATACATAGGTTCTGTTACACTAAGTATTATAAGCAGGACAAAAAGAAGGATCCAGTCATCCAGTCATAATAATCTGGTCCTTGCCAAAGTCATTCAGATTTTGACACCTGCTAACAGTATTTGGTCCACATTCAGCACATGGACAACACAAGCCAAGTGTTCACTTCTCACCTAATATAAATCCTGATCCTTGACTTGAAATGTTATCCAAAATTTTATTCGACATTTTGCCATATACTATATGCTAACAGTTTCTATGTCTTCCAATAAAATCCATTATTTTCATTATTATTAAAAGCCTAACAACCCCAAATACGAACAAGTTGGAACAAACATGATCTGTAATGTTTTGTCTGGTCAACTTCATTTTATTTGTTAATAAACATCCATTCCTGAAAAACAGTTGAAATAGGCAAAGTACATAATTTTCATTTGACAAACAAAATCTTTTGGTGACTTTCATTTCATTTTTTATCTACATATCCTACATATTTGCTGGTATATGGCTATTGTTTTTTTTTCAGTACTAATGTTGTTGCTTTTTTAAATAATAATAGAAAAATTATTACCACTTGTCAAAAATTGCATCATAGATCATTATCTAAAAGTGACACAATAGTTTAGCCACGATAGTTTGTAGTACAGATCGAAATAAATTAAATCATTTAGACCCCAAACTCCGAAACGCATGCATTTTTTTCCTGAGTTACTCTTTCTTTGTCCCTCACCCACTCACCCATTATGTACACACACACACACACACACACAGAGTGATGCAAGTGACATATTTTCCTCTTATTCAGACATGTGCTGACTCACTCAGGCATTGATGTGGCCTATCAAAACAAAGTGCTCATCATTAACGCAGAGGCACAAGCACATGTCCATCCCTCACAATATACGCAAATACAGACCCAATGCATCATTTTAGACGATAAAAAGTACCACAGGAATAACGTGCACACACTGGCACACACAACCAAGTTGCCTGTGGCTGCGTCAGAGACACACCCCGCATCATTATATGAGTGAGCAATAAATCTGTGTGGCCATAATGAGGGTGATATGTCAGTCTTAATCCAACACAACCACGATCTTCAGACTTCACGGAGCCGACTCACACAACCGGACACACACACACACACATACATTGATGAAGATTAAACCTCACTCTGTGTTGGTCCCTCCCTCGATCTGTCTAAAGGACACTCCACAGGATGAATAAGCAATATGTGAGCTAAAGGTCACTAGGATGAGGATGAGTGAGAGCTAAGCCACTGTGTGCCATTTATTACTGCTCGATGCCTCAAAGGCCAAAACACACGCCTATTACTCTTGATTTGGTGCTACAGCCTTTTGGCCAAGTATGCATGAAGAACACAGTTGCATACAGTTTCCAGTGTTTTCATCGCAGGAGACAAAATACGTCCGTGTTTACGTCTGCCTTCACCATTAGATAACTAAATACTAACAGCAGCCGTTACACACTGGTCATTAATCTGACCAAGCCCTTAAGTGACCTACAGTAAGATGAGCAATTGAAGAGTAAAACTCTCAGGAGTAAAAGGTATCAGTCTGCCAAAAAACCCTAATATGGAGTGACTCTCTTCCATTCACCAGTGTGTCAAACTGTGAACCATGATTTGCCACTCCAAAAAATGTTTCTCCTGCTCCGCAGTCCAACGAGGGTTGGCTATACACTGCTCCTGTTCAGCCATGTTGAATTTTGGCATGTGGGGTGGCTGTTGTGCATGGTAACCCAACTTATAAACATCTAAGTAAATGGTTATTGTGTTGTCCTGACTCTGAAATGACGTTTTGATGTGGGGGTGATTTAATCTTGTTCTGGCATCCCGTCACAGCGCCATAGAAGTCACTAAGCTGTTCAACACAACTAAATCTATTGCCAGTGTTTATCTAAAAAGCAGTTTAGGGTGTAGAAGCAGAGATTCACAAGTCAGGTTGCTCGTTTTGCACCTAGTGCAAGTAAAATGGATCTGATCACAAACATGCAAACTTTATTCAGTTACAGTCGAAGGAGGACTCAAAATCATCAAGTACCCACTCTCATTCGCCATTATAATGACATATGCAGGTTGTCTGCGGCGTAAATCACTTACTTCCCCTGGCAAAAAGGCTCCACATCACCAAATTTTCTAAAATTATTACAAATAAACAGATAGCAGATAAGACATAAAACAATCTCGTTTAAAGGCTGAATATTCTGTAATGTAAAGCATTCCTCAAGACAAATGTAATATAAATCACTGTAATTGGAGGTATGTTCTCCAAATCAGTTAGAAAAAAATAGAAACCAGCCAATCATGAGTAAAAATATTATTCATAATTGTTAAAAGTCAAAAATGCTAAAGTAGTCTAATGACTAATGTTAATAATAAGTGATGATAAATGTGACAAAAATGTTTTTTTTTTTTCCCAGGCAGATGTGTCTAAAAATTGGGGGTGGGGAATAGAGTCGAGGGTCGAGTCGTGTGGAGATGGTCAATGCAAGGTGGAGATCTTAATCTTGTTCACACTGATCTCATTCTACCAAAAAAATGTTTTAAAAAAATTAATTAATAATAAAAAAAAAATAATATATATATATATATATATATATTTGGTGATGAAGTTATTTTTTTCCTGGAATGGAATGACATGATGACATGGGGGTGGACTAGCGGTTAAGGTACTGGACTTTGGACCAGAAGGTCCAGGGTTCAAATTCCACCTCTGCCAAGCTGCCACAGTTGGGTCCCTGAGCAAGGCCCTTAATCCACCATTGCTTGGATTGTAAGACTGTATTAAATGTAAGTCACTCTGGATAAGGCCATCTGCTAAATAACAAATGTAAACGTAAATGACCAGTCAACAGTCTGAATCTCAATCCAGTTTAAAAATGGTCCATCATCTTGCAAAGCTTTAAATCTATCGGCTGTTATTTGTAAATGTTAGAACCACAATGTAAAATATTGTATTTCATTAGTGAAGTACGCATCTAAAAAATAAGCCCATGGACTAACTGTGAGATTCTGATTCCATCATTTATACCTCAACTTTATCTGGTAAAAATATGCCATTATTAAAAATACATTTGAATGTTTGTTCCAAATTTTATATGCATGTACCAAGAACTCTACATGCTTAGATAATAAACAGAAATTAATTGGTGTCATTTCTGTAATTCATTTACTTCCTGAAAAGTAAAACATCCTGAACATCCTGAAGTGTGGCGATTCCACCATTCTTGCCAGGGCTAGTCTTATCGCTCTGCAAATTGTTGGAGTTTTTTACCAAAAGCAATGATCTGACTTCAAACCTTTAGCTAAACATTGGACACTTGATCACTTAGTTGTGTCTATGCTGGGGAAAAAAAAAACTTGGGCACAGCCACACATCTACTCACCACAAGGATTTTTGATCGGAAGGTCATGACATCCCTCCAGGCGTAGCACAGAAGGTGAGGCAGGTAGAGCAGGAAGTAGATGAGACCTCCGCAGGCAGCGGCCAGGTTTGCCCGAGAGAAAAACACACTGATAAAGAAGCACTGCATGACCGTGGACATGCAAAATACCATCAGGAACACAAAGATGACCGATGGGTCGCTGTAGTTCAGAACCTTGCCGTACTGTGAGAGAGAAAAGCCGAGAAACAAAGGAATGCAAAGAGAAAGACACCATACTGAAACACATGGCACTTAAAGAAAGCACGATAGAGGTTAATTGACATGAGGACATGGACATTTGCCTGCAAAATCAAATGTACCTACATTGAGTGGAAGTCAAACAAGGAAAGCGAGCTTGGGTTGCCAACTGCTGGGGATATAAACTAAATACAACAAACATTTCTGCTAACCGCTTATTTCTTGCACTAAATACAAACATGGAATATTGAACCACATAACACAGCCTGGCCAAACATTATTTTTCTTAAATTAAATATATTGGCTCCCCTTTGCTGTTGTAATAGCGTTTGCTCTACTGCAAAGGGTTTCCACTCGACTTACAACAGCACTGTGGGGGTTCATTTCTATGCAGCCTCAACCATTATTGTGGTCTGGAACGGCTATTGTTACCAGGTAGTATTTGAATTCATTCCAGCGGTCTTGAATGGGTTCTCCACAAACCTTAATTTTCTGCTCATTTCTGCAGCACCACTGGAGAAGTACGGACCATAACCGGACATTAGGGGTCAGGTCTAAACCTAAACAAGCAGACTCGGCCACTTTGTTGTACAGTTGGCATACATATTAAATATTGTTTTTTTTTTTCAAAACAGCTTTTTAACACATACCCTAAAGAGAGAGTTCTCACTTCAGGTAGTTTCCACTGCTCCAGAGTCCAACTGAGATGTGGTTACAGCACACAAACAAATACTTGCTGTACATGGATTTCATAGGCCTCTTGGTAATATGCATCGATCCTGAGGTACAAGCCCTTGAGGGAAAAGTTCCAGTCGTTTCAGGAGCACTTTGGTGTGGTTTCTTTCTTTCTCAGCGGTTGGTAGTCCTATTCTTAGGCTTACATGTTGCTTTTAAAGGTTGCCTTCATTTGCCTTAAATGGACTTGTTTTATCACATAAGGCAGAAGCGGTGTCCAAATACGTCTGACTGTCTAGTGAGCCGTTATGAAATGGTTCAAACATCATCAGACTTCCTAATAGACTAAGCCATTCCAGCCCCGACCCTCTTTGACAGCCGAGCCGCTTTACACAAGTTCTGCTCCGATGCTCACCAAGAATGTATAATAGCCTTGCCCATGTCAAATATAGAGGTCTCAGTAATTAACATGCCATGCACAAGGATTGGCTAACAAACTTCCCGAGATGGGCTCAATTAGAAGAGTTCAGGCTGCAGAGAGCAAGGCTGCTAATGAAAGTGTTGAACCCACATCAGCTGACGATAAGGCGCACATGATAAGGCTTTCTCAGCATGTCACAATTAGAAACGCGACACGGCGACAAGCCATCAGGGACTCGTATGCACCGCTCGCACAAAAGCAGCAGATCGCTAGAGTGTGGGACGGTGAAAAATGACATGCGAATGAGAAGAGGAACGGGGGGGGGGTTAGTCGGCATGGGGTTTTGATTAAAAAGCTTCATTTGAGATGATTAGACAAGACCTTGGTATGGTGGCTCTGGAACGGAGGAAAATGGACAGCTTGTGAGTGTGCGCACCAAAGCAGAGCATCATCAGCGGGTCACGGTGCCACGGCGCTCATATGCTGTTGCCTGCTGCTTCAAATCATTAACCTCGCCGTTCCAGAGCCATGCAGGCACCTTCCAACACTGGAACTCTGCTGCTATGGCCCTCCAGCAAACTGACCCAGAAACACCTGGACCCTCATAATCCAGCATGCTTTAAACGAGCTGTGGTTTAACCAGATGACCCTGGAACAGGTGTCGAATTTTACCTGTCAGGGAATCTCAACTGTTGTCATATTGTTTTATGTAGCATTCTTTAATGGTGAGAGGCCACCACCCCACCCAGACCAGTCAAAAACTTTTTTAGGTCAGCTTTTTTTCAGGTGTCCATAATCCTTTTAAATAAGTCAGGGGTTGTATTATAGGCTTTTGGTAGGTTCAATTGTATTATAATTGTTTGTTTTGGCCAATAAAATAAATAAAGGGAGAAGGGTAACATGCCAATGAGTTACTACTTTTAAAACTTCTATGGCAAGAATAAGCATGTTAGTAATCCAATTAGATGGAGTAAATGACTATGCCTCCATCATTCATTCATAAGTCCATTTTCATATCTGCCTAATCCAGTTTAGGGCCATGGGGGTGCCGGGACTAACCAGCACTATAGGGCGACAGGCAGGATCCAACCTTGGGCAGGCCACTAATCCTCTCGCTCTTACTGAGACACTGAGAAACTGACCTAACACACACATTTAGAAAGTGGGAAGAAACCAGAGTAACTGGAAGCCAGGTTAGGTGCAAACCAGTGAGCTCTGTAGGTTTGGGGCAACATATGACATATTTTAAAGGAATTTTTTTGAGGGCACAATAAGCTGCATTGCAGATCTCCAGTGTTGTCAAAATGACCGCAGAATCACAGAATCAACTTTAATCACCTTGAGGATGATGGTGAGCAGGAACGCACTGACGCAGAGCGGGATGAAGCTACTGATGATCCAGCTCAGCCAGTAGGTGGAGTTCTTAAGGCCCATAATTCGTACTGTCTCCTTCAGTCGGGCCTCCTTCTCCTGTACCACCCCTTTTATTATGTGCGCTACTGAGTAGATCCACGCTAACGTCATGTACAGAGGCAGGGAGCGCGACAATTGGCGCAGGAACCTACATGTGCACAGGAATTCAAAAACATGCACTTTTAAATAAATCATACAGGATTTCTTGGATTTGGTCCCCACACACATAACCACAAACCCTCTTTTTCTCAAACATGTCCAATTTTGTGACCTTCATGTGTCCATTTCTAAAATGTATCTATGTATCTTCATTCACTGACACTTCTCTTTAGGACCTGCCTACCTGTGTGCAATTGGTCTCTTATGTACACATCAATTCTCAGTCATTACACAATCAGCAGCTGCTTGCTTGACAAGAGTTTTGCATTTCATGGACATCAAGCATATAAAGGTTTTTCTTTTTCTTTTTTTCTATGGCAAAATAAATAAAAAAAATATATATATTTATATACCATAAAGGCATGTCATTAGCCTTAGTAACTAGTCCAGTTGTGTATGTATTAATCATGAATAATGGCTATGTTTTGTGACGTATAATTTGCATTTGGCTTCATGACTTCTTGCTTCTAAATATACAACATTGATCATGACTAGTTTCACTAGACTTTCAATTTTTTTTCTAACTTCAAACATCTATGGTATTCCGGTTAGGCCTGACCGGCGATTAAAAAAGAAAGAAATTACATGCATTCATGCATTCATTTCCAACAAATTAAATGAATGTTCTGATCTGGTCTGATCGGTAACAGAAAATAAATGGCATTAAAAGGTATGAGCATATTTTGTGATACAAACAAGGGAATGGTGTGTTGATGATAAAAATGCTCTAGAATTGCTTTGATACCTGGCCAAATCTGATTGCGAACGAATACTGAACACTGATGCATGACAGAGGGCTAAAAGGTTAAATGCTTACTTATTAAAGTTCACATTTTCACCACTTACTCCCAACCTCCCACTCTCCCGATGACAGCCACCACCTGTCTGCATTATGGGAACCAAAATAGGGTCAACCAAATAAACACATACCTTACAATACCATACCATATCAACAGCTATAGGATCATTTAAACACAAATTCATTTACAATCACTTCTAGACGACACAGAAAACATGAAGACACACAACAGAAGATCCATGATAATGATGCAGCAGAAACAATGTGCAGTGGAACTCAGTTTGCTTTGAATGCTCTTTGGACAGATCTATGTTAACATGGAAACAGGAAGAAAGCCATACACTGATACCATACTATTGTATCTAGAACAATGCACCCATGTTAGTTATATGCACAAAATAACTTCCAGAGAAACTTGCATACAGAGAAATACCCCCAAAAATGGCAAAAAGTGAGTCAGGTTAGCGCTGTTTATGAGATCGAAAAAAACAACATGGAGAAAGTGATCACAGGAGCCTAGCAGGACCTACAGACGGAGTGCAAACGGAGATTTGGGAGCCTCCTGAACTCTGGATCTCCATCAAAAACATGCTAGAAATACCAGAGTCCGATCTTGATGCTTGTTTCAAGAGAAAATACAACACAGAAACTAAATTAGCACACTTTAAATCGGCATGAAATTCTCATTTCCAGATCGTTATTAGAAAGCTCACACATGCACACATACACACACCTCTTAAGCACCACCGCAGTAACTCAATTTAGTCTGATTAAGGTTAATAAACGGCTGATTGGCTGGCGAGGCCATTACGCTGATGTGCGCATTAGCATTCCTCCCACTGCTGCGATATGAATTATATTTACTACAGCTTTCTTCAATTAAACTGCACAGAATTGATTTAGCCATCTCAACAAGCGAGCCGACTCTCCTTTCTATTCCGGCTACAGAAGCATTCAATTTGCTTCCTAATAATTCATTAAATTGCTCCTTTAATACAAGAAAAGACTGAGGACGCTCTCGATGGAGGAGAATAAAATAAAGGGTGTCAAAAGGAAAAAAGAAAAAAAAAAAGACAGCAACAGAATCTGATTTTATAAAGCCTCTCGAGGCAGTTTGGGAAACATGATTAACAAGCTAATATTCTGGGGTGTGAACAGAGAGTGTGCGGATCGGTGTGAGCCGAATCTGTTATGAATCTGAAATTCGCTACAGATTTGATCACCATCAAAAGTGCTGTATTGTAAGTATTATCGTTTTTTTTATTTCCCCTTTTTTTCGCCTTGCATTTTTCACGCTCATTTACCCACCCTGTGCATGAGCTGAGCTGCTAGGCTCAGGGAGAGACACAGCTGACTGACTAGTGCATCCATTCATCTCGAATGCACCAGTGTATTTTCGCTGGAAGGACACCAGGAACTTCTGTGTCCACAGTGGTGAGTTAGAGCACTGCAGTTCTTCAAGTGTTAAGAGCAACATTTCTAAATCCCACAATGTGGGACCTAAATCTAGATGACTAGTGAACACTGGTGCATTATCTACATTTACAATGCTTTTGGTTACAAATAATAACATACTATATATGTAATAAGTATAGCAATCTGAGTGAAAATGTGAATATACATTTCAGTATGTCTTAAAATGAACTGTTTTGCTTTTACAGTATTAGCCATTTTGCTGTAATGGCAGTGTGCACTTGCTCTGGAGACTGTGATCCGCAAGGTTCTGTACTGTGCTAGAGATTGCTTTATAGCATTGCTGGAAGCTGGAAACTTCCAGAAATGAAGAAATGCATCTACAGTATTCTCTGTTTTGGCTCCCAAGTGGTGTCTCGATTAACACCCCCCTTCTCCCATTCCCAAATTCACAAAAACAAAAATCCATTTAGAATAATCAATTAAGAGGAAACCGGAGCACCTGGAGTAAACCCACACAGACACGGTGAGTGCATACAGACTCCACACAGAAAGGACCCAGGCCGCTCCACCCTGGGATTGAACCCGGGACCTTCTTGCTCTGAGGCAGCAGTGCTACCCGTGCCACCCCGTCACTCTGAATAAGGGTGTCTGCTAAATACTGCAAACGTGAAGCTCAACAGCTTGGCTCCGTTTGGCAGAACTGAGAACCCCAAATGGAAAGGGTAATGCAATATGTGTGGAAAGTTGATCTGTTATAAAGGTGGTTGTACCCTTGGCAAGGCATCTAAGGTACCAGCATGATACTGAGCTCCAGTAGCGTTCTGGGTTTGACTCACTACAGTCTCCCAGCATACAGTAAAGTGAATACTTCAGTCTTAAACACTTGAACAAGACTTGACCAGGTATGATTAACAGAGGTTACATATATATATATATACTTACATATAATACCCTTTAGACAGGGAATGTATCTGTCTATTTACTTATGGCCAGTGGTTATTAAGAAAAGTTTTTTCATTTATAACAGGTTTAAATGGGAAATTTAAGAATGTCTTAAAACCCTAATCATTTGGCATATTATTGAACCAATTTGGAATGGTAACTAAAACTTTGGAATTGATAAGTTCCAAAATCTGTAAGCAGAATCAGAATAAAAAGCAAACGATACCTAACCTTAAAGGTAACACAGTCTGGGTTGTATTTTCTAACACACCCTTGTCAATTGCTTTTTGACCCACATTACTGTAGATTATAATTGATTTTTTTCTAACTGAAGAGAACTACTGCTCACAAAAATAGGAGATACTTCAAAGCAAAATGTCCCATCATGAAATATTATATAATGAAATCATTTTTGTCAGCAGTCTATTAATAATGCATTCATCTTATTATAATGGGTTTCCTATATGAACCAGAATCTGTTGTTTTGCCAATTTTTCACAAACAAGGAATTTGTCTATTAGAGAGAAACCAACAGATGACAAAAAGTATACACTGTCCAAATAGGAATGACAAATTATATTAATAAATATGCCCAATAAAACATGCTGTATGTTTAAAAACTGCAGCTTGCATTATTGTAACATCCCATGTAGATTGGTAAGCCAAATCAAGACCAAGATTCATCATGAATACAACCATACAAATCAAACTTTAAATAGTTAATCAATGATTAACCATTAATTATTAATTCATTAATTAAATAGTCTCAAAACAGCTCACAATATAGTAACACAATTCTTATACCTTGCAGGTACCATAACTTGATTTGATAGATTCCGAGATTGTTTACTGCTAGCGCCCAGCACCAAAGCTCTGTGATAAATGCTGCTCAATTGTTAGATTCGATTCATTTCTGATTAATGGAGCAATCGACTGATCGGTTTTCTGACCGACGGTTACACTGACCTTCACCATCACACTAATCAGTGCACACGGTACTGTCAGAAGAACCATGTTTTCTACAAGCCAGGAGAACCAGAGTGCTCCGTTCCTCACACCGACCACCCGTAGAACCTCCTTTAGCCGCATCTCCTTCTCCAGGACCAAACCTTTGATGGTCTGGGCCACGGTGTACATGTAGGCCAGCACCAGGAACATTGGCAGGATCATGAAAATGCTCGAGACAAAGCTGCGAGGAGCATCACAGGTTGTTATTGTTGATCGTTGACTGACTAACATATTTAACAAACTTCTGTTTCAGTAGCTCCATACACAGGAAACCATAACAATTCTTGTACAGCATTCTGTTTGAATAGACAACAGAAATCTTCTTATTGCCTTTCTGCTTGCTTTCTTTGACGGATATTATATGAAAACTCTTTTCAGAAACTTGTTTGACTCTCCGGTGACAAAGCATTTGTCTGTGTTAAATTTCAGGTGACAAGCCTTAAATGAAAAATGGCAGGCAGAAATTCGGTCTACGACGATATTGTTGTGTGAATGATTAGATTTTGGATCGATAAGTGGAAGGCTGAAATGAACTACTATATTTTTAATCAAAGCTGGATTTTTTTTATAGATTAGAAGACAGCAATACTTTTATAGAGCCTTCACTTTGTGTACATCACACGTAGGCCCAGCCTGCAGCTGATATTTCTTCATCAGAGTGATGTATGGTTCAATGCTGTCAGGATACAATAACAGTAGATTAAACAACCTTCATAAGGCCACTGAAATGTCAAGTTCTTATCTGCGCTACGTCCACTAGAACAAAGTGCTGTCTCTACACAATTAGACACATTACCAAAATAAAACTAACCACTTGACAGTCTCTGCTCTCTGAATACAGCAGTGTACCTTGGCCTGACGGAGACACCCTCGAGGGCATGCCCGGTGCTGAAGAGAGTTTTGAGTGCAGTCTCATTCTGAGTTGTTGTGATATGCACCTGTTTTCTAGATTTAATACTGAGAATATAAACATTTTCTGCATGTCGTGGAGGCTGCCACGTTTTCTTGCATGGGACCCATGAACAACACGAGATATTTCTTTTTGCAAGCATTTGAATTTAAGACCAACAAATAAATAAATACATGGAACACAATATTCTAACAAAGTAGAAAAAATGTTTATTGGCTGTTTTGGCTATGTTGATATGTATATTGTACCACGTTGGAGATTCATATTTCTTGTAAAATTACCATGTTTCTGTATTTTCTGTTTTTTTATTTTTTTGAAAATCTCTTCCGAAACGTTTCGATTAGTATGACTTTTGTACGATTTCAGCATAACTCCGAACAAGTTCAGTTAAATTGCAAAAAAGGTGTGCAGGACTGAAAATTAGTAATGGTACACCGATTCTCGGACTATGAGGCACATTTAATTCAACGTGACTGTAACCTTGAGGGTTAAAATGCAGGGTGTTGATAAAACAAGGTCCTGTCTGGGGACTAGAACACTTCTTGTTTCAGGAGAAATACTAAAATAAACGACAGCCATTTGGATGAATACATAAGGCTAGATTAATCTAAATCTAAAGTTACACATGAATCTAAATAGCATTTAGATGAATATATAATTGTACAGCAATCGAAATATTGAACTTACATTTGAAACAAATCATACATCATCTAATAGTACTGAAAGCAACACGCTAAGTGTTAGCCTCACAAGGTAAAATATAGGGTTACAGTTTGGGAATCACCTTATTGTAATGTATTGTTAAAAAGGCAAATGAAAATGTTATAAATTGTGACATATGTTGATAATTAACAACACGATATTAAGCTTATACTCTACCATCAAGTGAAATAATAACTCAATTATATATATATATATATATATTATATATATACACACAGACACACACAAAAAAACTATATAACCAATCATTACTTGTAGTTACTGGTGTGCATAAGCTTACCATAGACACATCATTTACATTACGACTAAAAATCAAGACCTTACTGAAAGAAACTCTGATTGATCATCATCTCGAAAGGTAGCCAGATAATTAGATATTGTTAATTTTTGTCTCTTAAAATGTACATTACTGAAATCATTTAGACACAGTGTTTAGAAAATCACCAACACAATTTGACGAGGTGCAAAAACCTTCATAAGACTATCTGTACTTTCCTAAGTACTCAAAAATGTCATGTTGCCCCCTGTAGACTGCATTTTCCTTTCTGTGGCAATGTTTTCCTTTTTTGCAAAAGAAACTGCCATCATCATCATTATTATTATTATTATTACTTATGCATATGCATGATAATGTCTTTCTTCTTTTGTTTCCTCTCACTTTGTCTGCCAGCTCACTTTAAGGCAAGATTTGTTGCCTTCTCTCTGATGAATGAATGTACTTATAACATCATAACATCTTTCTTTCAAACAGACAGCTAGCTCAATTAGGGAGACAGAATGGGAGGGAGTAGGAGCGAGATTTGA
Organism: Parotocinclus haroldoi; assembly: GCA_034779995.1. NCBI lineage: Eukaryota > Metazoa > Chordata > Actinopteri > Siluriformes > Loricariidae > Parotocinclus > Parotocinclus haroldoi. The sequence goes on from JAUZST010059130.1 coordinate 23,091, forward strand.
AGGTGGAGGGCTGGTCCTCGAGGAGCATAAAACACTTAAATATTAGAGGGCTCACACACATGTTAATTGTGTATTAAAGTGAGTCCTCTGGGACAATGGTAGTGATGAAAAGTGATGAGAGGAAGTCATTATCAACTACTTAAGTGACCCTAATACAGTCATTCTGTACCTTCATCATTCACACGATAATGCATGTAGTGTGAGAAAGATAAAAATTAGTTATGTGAACCCGAACAAGTGATGCTCATTAATCATTGTTATGCAATGTATGTACTGTATATTTTAAATAAAGCTAGACAATCGCCATTATTTAAATGAACCATGAATCAGAAGATGGCTCAGGTAACAGATTTTTGGATTACGAGAACATTATTTCCTATAAAAAAAGTATATATA
>JAUZST010059141.1:0-23484 GCA_034779995.1 Parotocinclus haroldoi
AAGTGAAAGCAAATTTAGAGATACCAATTAACCTAACATGTATGCACTGTGGGCGGAAACCGGAGTACCCCGAGTAAACCCACTGAGAGGACACACAGAAAGGGCCCAGGCCACCCCACCCTGGGATTGAACCTGGGACCTTCTTGCTGTGAGACAGCGGTGCCACCCCACCGAGCCTCTGGGCTGCCCCCAACACCAAGTAAAGTTATTTTGGCATACAGAGAGCAAATGAGTGAGGGTGAAAACAAAAATAGAACTAAAACTAAAACATAAATATATAATAAGAATTCAATCATTGAAGGTAGTACCTCCCAAATTAGTCCCCAGAACTGTTTGGCTAGAAAGTGTCTATAGTTTGCACCTTACAGAACACAGAGCCCTGACCTTAACTCCACCTGACACCCTTAAGAAACTAGAATGCCAGCCGTGAGCCTGGGTTTATTGTTCATCCACAGTGCTTGACCTCACAGTCGCGTTCCACAATCAATTGGTAGGGTTTCTGAGCAGACAGAAGGCTGGTAAGGTGTCAAATGAGAGAAACTAAAAAAACAATCCACATACCATGGATGGTATCTATTTGGATGTCCATAGATTTTTGACTTTGCATATTATACTATGTCAGATGTTACCTAAGAGTTTGCGGTTAGGCCTGGCAGTGCTGGGACGTGAGCTCTCACAACTGAGCCACCACTAGACCAACTTAAATTTGTACAGAGAGAAAAGGGAACTTTTTGAGGAACTGAAAAAGCCTATCCCCTAGAGATCTGTTAGCTCCAGAAGTTCAGCCAAAACCAAGGAGCAATGAGGGGATATAGAAAACAGACAAAAGCATGAATACTGTTGTTGTCTGGGGTGCCGTTAACTGGCAGTTTCGTAGACTAATGACTATAATATGCGTATCATCTGCTGCAGCTGGAGCGAGCTTCACTGATTCGGGGGAGCCAGTTTTGTTGCAGCGTTTGATGGTTTGGGCCTCTGCACAGGCCATTTTCAGAAAATCTTCTTACATGTTTGGCCATCAATTCATTAAGTATTTATGAACTCATGATTCTCTTTGCTAAGTGTCTAAAGGCTAAAGAAAAAAAAAGCCTCACCAAGAAGGCGCTGTTGGAATCGAATGGAACTTGTATGTATCTATGTATGTATGAATGTAATTCTGATATGTTTAAGTGAGGTTCTAGTTGTCTTGCTACATTTGGGGATGGAGGCAAACAGGTTCTGTATAGTAGCTCGTGTAAAGGTTTACGTTCGTGGACGTGGATCGGTAGAGTGTGAGCCCGGTGAGTTACCAGTATGCAAAGGGGTGTCAAAAATTCAGAAACGGGGGCCTTAAAATGGCAGACCGAGGAGCAGTGCAGAGACAGACTCAAAAATAAGGGAGTTGCGGGGATAATCGGAGAACCTACATGCCACTAACAAAACGGGCAGTTTGGCGAGCAAGAGAAATGAACGCAATAAATTCTAGCCGAGATGATTTGATTGATGAACTGGGAACGATACAGGGATTTCCACACCCACAGCTGCCCTAATAATGGTGAGACAGGATCATGCAAACAAAAGCAAGACGATGACAAATATACGCCGTTTTACGCACGGCAAATGAACATCAAAAGAAATGCCTGATAGCTAGAAGTTATTCTCAAAACAGAGTACTTAACCGAGAATACACAAAGAACAAAGCCCACGTTGCAGCGCTGAGCGGAGCTAAAAAGGATAACGCTCATACGTGTCAAAGTAATAAAGACATTCAGACAGAAATCTAAACACTGAAAAACTGGAAATTTACCTCAGACCTTTTACCTCACTATCTTGGCTAAATTTTTTTTTCCTTTTTACATTTTACAGCATAATCACAAAACTACTAGATACGCAAAACAACAATCAACTATGTACATACAACGAGAATACAACCAAAAATCCCCCCAAACAAACAAAAATAAATAAATAAACTAAAAGAAAAGGATAAATGGGCAAAACAACAACAAATATATATACATACATATACATACACATACACATACATACACACATATTCTGTGAGAATAAATAAAAGAATAAAATAACATTAATAACAATAAACTAGTAAATAATGTTGTGTACAGAATATTAGGATGTAGGATTGTTCTCCATAGGAAACAGTGATAGGGACTGAAACAAGGTTATAAAAGGTGACCAGCACCTATAAAAGTTCTCTACAGAACCTCTCAAACTGAACTTAATCTTCTCGAGGTGCAAAAAGTGCATGACGTCTTTTAACCATAGGCAATGCGGGGGGGGATTTCCAACTAAGTAATATTCTACGTCTCGTTAACAGTAGGGTAAAGGCTATGGCATTTAGTTCACGTGTTATCTTGGCCTGATTGAGGGCCTTTAATAACGGCTTTCCCTAAATATCCTAAATACCTCACACGGAAGCATCACCCATACTGTACCTCGCGCTGAAGTACTAAAGTGCCAATAAAGGGAGAGAGTGTGATGAGAGAAACTGCTCAGGAAGGGCTTTAAATACCTGAAAGAGCAGGTGCATCCCATCAGCAGAAATAAGCACCAACATCATTTGGCGCAGGTTGTGCAAGACATGCCGTCCCAATCCCGGAAAGTTTTTGCAAGCCAGCTAGGGTCGCACCGTCGCACCGAAATAGCTGGTCCCGTAAATCCTTCATGCTCATAGGTTGACAGAGCTGGACCCCCATAAATGCTTAACTGGTAAAAAAAAAAATCTGATGACTGGGCAAATTAGGAAGCGTTGTTATCTAGTGGAGACACTTCAAGGAAGATTTGCTGTGTATGGATGTGCATTATCCTGTTAGGAAATACCAGCTGGATGCCGCCCTGTCATGAGAGACAGGACATGGCCTCAGGATGTCCACATACTGCTGAGTTGTTAGTGTCACTCATTTCACTACTAGGGGTGACCAACTGTCATATGCAATGGTTCCTCAGATCATCACACCAGCAGTTGGGGCAGTGTGTCGCTCCACTACAAAGGTGGGATCTTAAGCCGGCCTAATTTGTCGATTGTTATTCAACCATGCAAAGCGATTATCAGACCTGATCTTTTCCGTCTTATAATAATAAGCCATATAACACTTAAAAGCTGGAAGCAGACCTGTGGGTTGAAGTCTGAAATCTGTGGCTTTTTCCAAACAAATCTGCAAAGAAATTTGCTAGGGGGTCCAGACTTTGTGTTTTTTTCACACCAAGTCTTTTTGCGAGTAAAAGATGGAAGCGCTTGTTAAATCCTTTTGTGTGTGTGGTTGCACCTTTAGGGCATAGCCATCAATGGCAGTGGGATTTGGCTTTAATACAGTTAAGACCAAACAAATCTTTACTGATTTGTTCCATTTCTGTGACTAATGGAGTTACCACGTAAGACGCGATTGTTAGGTCTCTATGAAAGCTGGTAGTCACAGCAAGGTGCTATTTGTTTTTTTTATTCGGTTTATATCTACACACAAGATCAGAACTGGTTTTATATATATATATATTTATACACACACACACACACAAACACACACACACACAAGTCAAAACCAATTTAGAGTAATAAATTAACCTAACATGCATGTCTTTGGACTGTGGGAGGAAACCGAAGCAAACTCACACACACATGGAGAGGACATGTAGTCTCTACATATAAAGGACCCAGGCCGCTCCACCCTGGGAAACCAGGACCTTCTTGCTGTGAGGCGGAGGTGCTACCCCCTGGGCCACCGTGCCACCCCAGCTCAACACTTTTCAGTCCATCTATGGAACTGTGTAGTTAGATTTGACGTTTTAGCAATGGTATAATGACCATATATAACATATTGTTGACGACTGGACCCAGCTTAAATTTGGCACTTCGTAATGCTGTTGCGTTTTCCCCGCTATCGCTACCGCTAGTGGGAGCGTGTGCTACGTAGCTTAGCCACCAGCTACCCGCGTTGTAGACAAGCGCACCTGGCTGCAGTGTGGGCAACAATGAGCGGTATTCTTGCCTTGCGTGGCGCGAAGGTGTGGGAACAAAGAGCAATGACGCGCGACAGAGTTGACTTCACAGTTTACAGGAACTCAGGTTAGCAATGTAACACTTAGGACTGCCTAGCTCCAGCACCAGACCTCGATACAAGGTTCCGTGCTAGGGCTATCAGGCAAGTCACATACATACCGACTCAAAAACCACATACATGTGCACCTTAACCGTGCATTGCGCTGTGATTGGCTAGAGGCACTGAACTCTGATTGGCTGAACCTAACAGCAATGTCCCATCATCGTTACAACACTTTATTTCCGCTGATCTTCATTCCAGTTTTTGTGAGCTTTAGAAAATGTTAGCCTTTTCACACTGTTCCCCTTCTGAAAAAGTGGTGTCTTGGAAAACGACTATTCCTAAGCAAACTTCTTTGGACTGGAGAAGCTGACTTGGCATCCCGATGAAGATCCCAGATGCTGCTACTGATCAAGCTTAAGTTACTGGACTTAAAGCATACAAATGCCTCGTATTTAAACAGTCATTATGCTATAAATTGAAACAATGGTAGATCTAATTGCACTTGCACTTTAGCACAGTACTGCATGTTTCTAATTGGAAGTAATTCAAACAAAACCCTTACATTTTAGGTTACCAGTTTCCACCCCACCGATACGTGTCCATGCCTGTAGGTCTTACATTTTATTTACCCCTTCAGTGCAGCATTTCTTTAAAAAGACACTATGAATAAAACCAGGTGTAACTATGCCGTCTCTAAATAATAATGAAATGCAACATTGCCCTAATGAACTGGTTCTGCATGGTCTTGCTGAACATATATGAACAAACTATTACTGTTTTGAAAGATGAGCGCTGATGCTGTTGGCTTTTACGGGAACACGCTCTACTGAAACAGGGGGAGCAAAGGATACAATAGCAGGTCATCCCACTACAGGACTGTTATTCACGTCATGAAGCTAAATGGAGAAAAAAAAGTTTAGACCTTATGTAACTGTGATTAACTGCGGTGCCTGGTTCGGCAGATCTTTTCCCAGCACACACCGACGAGCATGAAGAATAATCTTTCACTTTTTATAAATGCCATCTATGCTGATGTTATAAAAGGCATGAGCAAAGTGATGAAAGAACCATTAATCAAGACCTTTGAGAGAGGGAGGCTGTATTCAAGAGACTAATCAATGCCCAGACTTCAAAAACAGTATCTTAAAGGGATCTGCGGTCAGATCACGTACCCTGCATTCTCCCAAACAAAAGATAAGCCTACAGAATCATCCCCTGATTGAGCTCCAGTTAGATCGTCTTGGTCACTTCCATTTATTGTCAGGTAAAGATTGCTCAGTTGGGAGTTTAGATAGATCCAACCATAAGCAAGAGTCTTGAAGTTGAGCTGGAAAAGACTGTAAATGCTGGGAATGTATTTCCCATCGTACTTAAGGCCTTGGAGGTATTTCAGAAGGGCAAAAGAGCAAAAAGTGTGCGGATAGCGTCAAGTGTGCTCAAGCCTGTGCATTTAGGTGATGTGCAGCGTCAGCTTACCACAAAAAAAACTAGTTCTAAAATATTTGATTTCTAATTATTTCTATTTCTTAATATATGCAATCTGAATGGTTGAGAAGAGTTGTCAGTGCAAGGCAAGTTTATTTGTATAGCACCATTCATACACGGGCAATTCACAGTGCTTTACAGAAATGGGGAAAAAAAAAAACAAGCTAAAAGTACAATTAAAACACGATCAATAGGAATGAAACATTAGCCTTGAGATGCAGTTTAAAATTAATAAAATAATAAAAACCAAAGAGTGTATTTTTGATAACAGGATAATCAATAAATAATCCTAACAAAATTCAATAAATCATTTGCTTAATTGTCAATTAATGTTATTTTTAGTTTTAGTCTTTAGCCTTTTGTCATTGTACGAAATGTAGGGCTTCATTCAAAGCAATCGAACAATCGTGTTATTACGATTAACTTCATGGCTGTGATCATCTATGGCACTCGCCTAAAACACCCCCTCTCGTGTTCTGTTGCTTAAGAAATTAGCTCGCAATTGACAAGTGATCAGAGCACGGTTATTGTGCTGTGGAGCAAAAGTTTCGCTGAATAAAACGTTCTGCACCAGAGGCTGCTCTGGTGTGCGTCTCATTAAGATCGTTCTACTGTATCTACTAAGGTAGTACATGGGCTACAGTAGTACAAATTAGTAGGCATAATAGTAAACTAATAAGCATAATAACCTTATAGGACCATGGACATGGATGGAAACGGACATTACGTGGTGCATATCTATATTGTAAGCTCAGTGGACCTCGGGTGGCTCAGTGGTAAGAGTCAGTTGCTGGAAATGGCAGGTTCCCAATGGATTAGGTTTAAATCCAGAGTGTGTTTTTTTTTTCCATTTGCGAGTCCAAACTGTGGCTAAATAAAATAACTCGACCGTTTAATACAACAGCCATCAGGATCTTAACACTATGTCACTAGTCAGGGGGTTGTGCGATTACACAATGACTCCATGACAAAGCATGTAGGAGTGAATGTCTTGTGATTATTGATATTTTCACTCCACCTCCTCAAATGAGGACTGCACACAGTCCATGCTCATCTCAAGTTCTTAATGACAGATTTACTGGAAGCAGTTCACCGGTCTCTGGGGGACAGTTAGCACTGCACCGCTCACATGGAGTTAATGGAGTCCAAATGACGGCTGTCGTTACTCATTGGCCTTCTGTACCTCTGCGTCAAAATGGCGCAGGGACGGTGTTTTGAACATGCAGGCTCATGCTTGCTTACCTATATGAATGTGTTTGGGACAGCACAACCCGCTGAACCTCATTAGATAATGACTATAAGATTACAGGATTGCATTCAGTTCTCTAGGAGAAAATGCCTTGTTGACCCCAGGCGTCAGAGGAGGCTCAACAGACAGATTTGGGCTGTCAAAAAAGCGACAGTAACTCCACTCGACAGTAATAACCACTCGTTACAACTAAGGTAGGCAGTAGAGCATCCCTGAATGTACAACATCCTTGAAGCAGATGAGCTACAATAGCGGTGGACCACACCCGGTAGGGTCAGAATATGGTGAAAACAACATGAAAGTACGAATCAGTTCAGGCTGCTGGTGGAGGTGTAATAGTGTGGCAGCTTTATGCTTGGTACACTTTGGGACCCTTAATACCAACTGAGCATTATTTAAACACCAGAGCCTGTCTGAGTATTGTAGTTTACCGTTATTGTAGTTCTCCAACTGGTTTCTTGACCATAATGTGTTCACTGTACTCAAAAGGCCTCCGCAATCACCAGATCTCAGCGCAATTGAAGACCTTCAGGATGTGGTTATTCAGTAACTGGTTATTCATCATGGATGGGCAGCCAACAAATCTGCTATCAACTCATTTTGAACCAACGTCTCTGAGAAAAGTTTCCAGCACCCTGTTGAATCTTTTCTAAGAAGAATTAAGACAGTTCTAAAGGCAAAAGGGGGTCCAGCCCATACTAGTAAGGGTAACTGATCTCACATCCAGCATAAAATCTTCTCACATATTCCACTTACAGACAAAACATTTGACAATACATGGTTCGTATGTTTCTGCTACTGGGTATGTTAGGCATGGTGTGCCGCAAGGGTCCGTTCTTGGGCCGCTGCAATTTATTATTTCCATTATCCCCCTTGGCAATCTTTTTTTGCAGCTTTAAGTTGAAATTCCACGCTGATGATATTCAAATTCATCTCAGTTTCAAACCGTCTGAACCCTTTCCTCCTAATATTCTTCCCAGATGCATTACTGAGCTCAAGTCCTGGCTCAGGGCCAACTTACTAGCGTTGAATGCTGAGAAAACAGAATCATCATTGGTTCTAAAACCTGTTCTCTCTATAAAAGCTGGAACCATCAGTTACCGTCCGTAACTTAGGTGTCCTATTCGACCCCCTACCATGTTTAGAGCCTCACATTAAATTACTGGTAAAATCAGCATTCTCCCATCTGCAACATCTCACGCATCTGTCACCCACTGTCCATCATGGCCGCGAAAGCGTCGCTTGTCCATGTTTTTGTTCCCTCTCGGGTAGATTATTGTAACTCCATTCTACATGGACTTCCTGATAAGTCACTACGTCCCCTTCAGATTGTACTGAATTCAGCAGCTGGCCAACACTAGAAGGTTTGAGCCACATTAGCCCGGTTCTGGAGCATTTACACTGGCCGCATTCAATACAAAATCCTTTTTACTAACCTTCAAGGCTTAGCATGGCCCCAGTTTATTTAACCGAGCTTCTGAAAATACTCCCAGTCCGCAGTTTGAGATCCCTGGAAGCCAATAACCTTCGAGGTCCCTAGGTTCAGGTCACTCCTTCAATATTGCTGCCCTCCCCAAATCTCTCTAGACTGGTTTCTTCTCTTTCTGACTTCAAAACTTTTTTTTTTGTTCAAATATTGTTGTTCTGATTATTGCTGTAAAGCGATTTTGGGTTTGTGAAAGGCACTATCAAAATGGAAATAATCCTAATAATTATTCTTGTTATTATGAATATATGATACCCCACGCACCAGCTTCCACTCAGCTTCCAGCAACAGGACTAAAAGAAGAAACTACGCTCCATTATGCAGCACACAAAACCCCGCGAACACACCCTACAGAAAAACTCCAGGAGCAATCCACTAAAGTACTACCGCTATAAAACACTGTGAGACAATAAGAGAAATGGCCTCCATTTCCTCCCTATAAGCCACCAAATTACTTTGCCAATACATTCTTGTATTATGCCATAGTACAACAAACCACAAATAAACAGTCCAGTAAACACAGCAAAAGGCATAAAGTTTCCTATATTTGAGGTTATGAATATAACATGAGCTTTAATGGCACTTTGCTTTATTCACAATGTGTTTAAGTACACGGAAACTCGTTCATCAATGTCTGCATCTCACTAAATCTCAAACGCGCGAGCACACGGGCCAATATTTTTGTCTCGCTCCATTTCTGTCTGTATTTTGTTTTTTCCTCTTTCACTCGCCCCTGTCTAACCAACACTCGGACAATACTCCGTACTACTCTCCACAGTCTGTTGGCTTCCCTAAAGACCTGTTGCATCTTCTATTCCCTCTCATTCTTTCATTTACGCTTGCATTAAAAATCTTTATGAACCCTTCGAAAAGGCATGGATGACACCCCTGATGACCACATTCCGTTCTGTGAAACAGGCTGTTGACCAAAACGATGTCAACCACACGTTACCATAGTTGCAAGGTCTTTTCATGCTACTGCGTTGTGAATATAAAGGGTATTTCCACAAGAAAAATACTATGCAAATGTTCCAGAGATGCATGTGAAAATATTGCCGCTGTAAACCGTTACACACTAAACCTTTTGTAATGAATGAAAATTCACGATAATTATACAAAATATAGTAATGTACTGTTAACCCTGTCCCGGTTAAAGCTGTAACACTTAAGAGGATGGTATGATGGACAGAAGCAAAAAAAAAGAATTGTATCGATAGGCAGCATTAAGAACAAAAACCAAACTGCTCACAAAAATTAGGGGATACCCCCGAATAAAATATCCTCTACTTTTTGTGAGCAGTGTATTTATAGGTTAGAGAGAATATACAGGTAGTGAAGGGAGATAAAACAAAGAAGTACTACTTTACAATAGGACAGGCACATACATTTACAAACATCATTTAAAGCTTGCTGCAAATAAGTATTGTCACCTGTACACAACGTCTCTAGACACATCAACTTAAGAGTTAAAACTGTCTCTAGTCCGAATGTGAGCTAACGAGACGTCGATTCACTGCCTGTAGACGTAATAATAAAAAAGTAATGTGGCTCTCTGTGCCTAGGGACACTGCTGAGCTTGTTTTGGAAGGTGTACTACCTGGTAATTTTCCGCTGTCTGGCAGATGACCACTTTTCCCCGAGAATGTGGGTGTACTTGTCAGCACACATCAGACTCAATCCTGACCAACTGCACATTCCACACTGAAGAGGAACACCCTCACTACCAAGCTTCACAGTAGGTAGAATGGATTTCGAGTGCTGTGTGTGTTCGTTTTTTCAAAAACGCAATGTTTGGACTTCTGTCTAAAAAGTTCAATCTTAGTCCCTTCTGACCATTAAACCTACTGCCAAATGGCACCACAAGCAAATGCGATTCAGTGGAGCAGTGTTTTCAGAATGTTGCCATCCTGCCATAGAGCCTAGCTGTGTGTAAAACTCATGAGCTCAAGTCACACACAGAATGACTAATCTCATCTATAAAGACTTGGAAATACTTCAACGTTGCCACTGGCCCCTTGGTAGCATCCATAATATCCTTCTGGCTTTGGTCATCCAGTTTAATGAGTCGACCTAATTTGGCCAAGGTTACTGACGCCATGCACGTTCCACTTCTTTACAATGCTCTGGGATAGTTCAAGCTTCTGAAAAGGGTCCTTCGTCAAACTTGTGATTTTGCACATGGATGATATCCAACCATGGTGAATTCTTCACTTTTCCAGGCACTACTAGTAGCAGAACCACTAATTGGTGTCTCTAAAGTGGTCCTTGGTGTATGACTGTGTGCATAACTGTGTGTGTGTGCCTCACGATGGATTGGGGCCCTGTCCAGGGTTGTTCCTGCCCTTGCCGGGTGTCTGGCAACGTCATGTGGTTTGAGAGGAAGATAATGGATGGATAGAATTTAATTCAGACAGATTCATTTGCTCTGTCACAAAAGGGCTGTGATTTCCTTTAGGTCCTGCATGCATGTCGAACGTTACTCTGAAAGAATTCCATGTTTGCTGAAGGTTTGGTTCTCATTAAGAGCTGATGTTTTTGTATTCTTTATTTCCAGCTTTTAATGTCCGATAATTTTTTGTTATAGTTTATTTACTGCTAGCAGGAGGCTACCTGTAAAACCCAGCTGTTTTTAGGTTTGTAAATGCTACCTCCGATCCCGACTGGATTGTCATTGCTGAAATCTGGCAACGTTGACATGAATCCGACCCCTTCGGTGTTGTGTCTGCATGTGGGCTGAACCTTATATACATTTGCACTATGGGATAATATAACATCACTCTAGATGCTACTCTGCTTTCTCAGTTCTGCAGTTTGAGATGTGGCTATTGAGAGTAACTTATACCACGCTTTTGCTTATTCCTTGAGATGAGAATCGCACACTTATCCTCTTCTATCACATCTATTCTATAAAACTGCTTAAACAAATAATTTATTTGTAAGGGAGCTTATTAAATTCGGGCCCCGAGTTAAAATGACTGTGTGAACTAATGTAATCATATGAATACTTAATCCTCTCAGCATTAAACAGACAGCATGTACAGTATAACCATACCATTATTTATTTTAAACTAATTTGCCTATAATTTAATATACATTTAGTATTTGCCTATTTAATATCTAGGCTGCCCATGGAGGATGGGTCCCCTGTTGAGTCTTGGTTCCTCCCAAGGTTTCTTCCTACCATTTTGGGGAGTTTTTCCTTTCCACTGTCACCCTAGGCTTGCTTAACTTGGGATTGGCCTTTTAGATAATTGTATTACTGTAAAGCTGCTTTGAGACAATGCTCCATTGCAAAAAGTGCTATATAAATAAAATTGAATTGAATTGAATTACCTTAACTTTAATGCGTCTGTCCTATTGTAGCACTCACAACACAGTCGAAGTCGTTAACTCTTCATTACTAACATACATGAGCAGCGGTCTCAAACCAGCTGCTCTGTAGGCTACATGCACTTGTCTTGACTGTGTGTGGCTTTGTTTGTGCCGCTGTCGCCGCCGTGTCTCCACAACTTGTGACCGACACAGAATTGGTTATACGAGAGCGACACAAACCGACAGAGCCTTTCTGGTCATCGGCTGACCAATTTGTGCATTTCTACTCTTAACAGTTGATTCAAATGTTGCACGGAGCTAAAGATGACTTAGAAAAAATTCCAGTTGTTAAATGGCGAATTCTTTAATGCCTTGAACTGAACTGACATCTCATCAGGGTTGTGTCTGTGGTTCGGCAAACATTTGACTTGACTCCGAACATTTGACATTGACTGATCTCTGTATGAATCTCAAAGACAAAAAGCAATATATATAACTACACCAGGACATTCCTCACAGTGAGGGAGGGGGGGGGGGGGGGTGCTGGTTTGTAGATGTAGGGCATTATGAATTCATTTAATTGAGAATAAAATAGATAACTGTAGCTAGGTTGCCATGGTTTCTATCATGATCATGAGCGCTGTAAATGCATGCAGAAGGAAGTGGAGGGGTCAAACTAAACGATTCCATTCTGCAGTGGTAAGTACAAATGCTAGGAGAGGCAGCGTTCAGCAGGGAATAGGATAGGACGCTTAATCGAACAGCGCAGGAACGAAACCACAACATTCATTCCTCTCACCCACACAGCACGACCGAAGCAGCAAACCGACACGGCACATTTAACACGAGGGAACATCTTTAAGAAAAAAAAAACGCTTTTTATTTTACAACTTTAAAAAGCAATTTTTAAGCACAAAGATCGATCTTTTATAGAAACATTTTTCTTCTCGGCATAAAAATGGCGGCATGTGCACATTGTGCTTGCATTGCAAACTGTGTCCAGCCTCTCAGGGACTCGTGCCTTGCACCTCGTTATTGCATATGTCACGTGACTCTTCACGCATCTGATTCCAGGGTTGTGCAGAAGATGAGGGGGGTGGGAGGTTACAGGTGGAACGAGTACACAGTGAACACAGTAGCAGCTCTCTGAGATTTGCACATGATTCAAATAAATTAAAACGCCGCGCTTGTGCTTCACAGCCGTACGAACAGCTAATCCTAATGAAACCAAACCCCTTTAAAAGGTATGAACCGAGCGTTCGGAGAGATTCTCGCTTCCCTTGGAATCACGTAGCATGTGGCGCATAACGCTAGCTGAAGAGTTGCACACGTCCCCGTAGAGAGCAGGGAGTTCTATTCTCCCGCCGCTACTTTTATAGAAGCCTACGAATAAAAACTAAAGAGCATCAAGAAGGCATCGTGCCATGAAACTACGCCTGTCGCAGATCCCCAGTTATATCATTATAGCTTCTCTCCCCACACGTAAAGAAAACTTCAAAGACTTTGGTATGGACAAAATACGATTCTTTTTTTTCAGTTTGCTGTTGTAGGAACACACCAGTTTCTTCATAATGACAAGTATGAAATGTGCATAGACGTATCCATGAGATGTTCATGCTAGAACACTGAGGAACAGACGACTTGTTACAGAAAAATGGCGAGTCTTTCAAAAGGAATCTTTCATAAGGCGCCAAGCACAGCCCGAAGTCTCTACTGCGCTTTGCCTGAAACACACAGGCTCTGCTGCAATGCAATCCACTTTTCTTTTACACTCTGTGAGCTCATCAGTATAACGATCAGCTATCACTATGTGCTGGGGAAAACTGCTCGAATGCTGAACGTCTGCAAGTTTGAGCAGACTGAGAAAAGGGAGAGAGAGTGCTCACCAGGGGAAAGATTCTGCTACTGAGCTCAACATTTTATCTTGCGAGGTTCACGAGGTGATGAGGTCAAATGCTCTTTCATACACACAGATGCATCACCCCATATCCCCCACCCCCCTTCCCAAACACACACACACACACACACAAACACACATCTGCCGCCCCACATGCACACGCACCCCACACGCACAAGCACACGCACACTGATGAAACATCTCAATCTAGACCAGTGCCAAGTACTCTATGATATGCTAGGAGAGGTTTGGACTGAGTACCTATAATTACTAATTTCTCAATAATTTTACTGGCTGGTAATTTGTATATTTGGCCATAACCCACACTTAAATAAAAAAGAAAGATAAATCTAGATCCCATTTGTGCCACTGAATTATTTAACAGTGATCTGAAATCCATTGCTTGGTAATTTCTTCGTTTATTTACATACGCACTGATCCCATTATCAGGTTCCTCTTCCGTATACAGTACTGTGCAGGTCTAAGCCAACAAAAGGTATGATGGCCAAATATCATTATTTCTCCAATTATTATTTCTGAGTAGAATGCAAAGAGAAAATACTGAAATAATTCGAGATGCACCGATACCAGTATCAGGTCTGATGCTGTACTCATGTACTTCCTGAATTACTCGGATACAGGGCACCTGATACCAAATTACAGAAATCTAACATTAAGCAGGTAGGTGAAGGAGCAAAGTCAGCGGTTAGGACATATTTTAGCACGTGAATGTTTAACACATCTGAAATTGTAAACAATGCAAGTGCATGATGTATAATTCAGTTAGAGTCAGAAAGTGAGGAATATCTTGTGATAATAAAACAGGTTTGGAAAGTCCTTGTAAGGCCTGTAATGATACTCGTATCTTTAATAACCCAAATGGAAGTATTTGTGATGAAAAAAATATATATATATAGGTGCGTCCCTACAAATAAGTACTGAAATTTGTATGCAGTATTAAAAACGTAAGTAATTAAATTAAAAAAATACTTAATTGAATAAAAAAAAACAGCTTTCGTAGGCTACAGTGGTAAGTAGTTAATGTGACCTCCCTGCTCCACTTGAGCAATAAAAGCATCATTTTGTAGTTTCATTAAGATGACCCTTCCACAGACTGAAGCAGCTTAATCAGCAATGTTTTTGTAAGGGTAGCAGCCTTAGGGTAGAAATTGTCTGGGAGGTCACACTAAATTCTGAGATTTGCCTGCAGAAGCCATTTTTTTTCTAAAGTGGTTTTGTTTTAAATAAATTTAAATATTCCCGTTTTACGATGGTAGAATTTACTGTATTTAACTTTTTACACAGAAATACACATTCAGCAGAAACTGTATTCTTCTTTTTTTTTTTTAACCTCAGGCAGGCGTTACATAGTACAGCACTCGTATGGCATTGTACAACGGGGGGAGTACCTGAATGGTATTATACACTGTTAGTCAAACAACTAATCTATACTGTTCAGAAAAATTAGGGGATCTTTCAAAAAGAAATATGGCATAATGAAACATCCCCTGATTTTTTGGGAACGGTGTAGTATTGGCCTAAACCCTTTGCACACTAGATAGGTAGATCTGTTGCTGGAGTCAATCTGTTGCTATGCACCATGTTATCTAACCCTAAACGATAGTATGGTTACTGTACTGCACTGACGACCAGAAGGACTCGATGTCCAACAGTGCCAGGTTACCATGGCCTTCACCCATGACTGCTCAAATTGTGCCTTATTGTAAGTCGTTCTGAATAAGAGCACCTGCTCCATTACTAAATACACGCTCTCCTCCATCCATTAGTGGAAAAAACGGTTGTTCCCTCCAAAGAGCGACATTCTGGGGATGAAGAGGATCAGCAAAGCTATGCAGGTGAGTTAGGTGTGCTGCTGGACCTGATACAGTACAGATCAGTACAACACTACAGTGCCTATGTTACTGCTGCACTGCGAATGAAGCACCACCCAAATACCCCGCTTCAGCGCTGATCTCATTCCTCCATTATTAGAAATCATAGCATAGCAACAGAAGGCTAAGAAGGGTAGAGAAGTAGAGCTTATAAACTGAGCAGATAAACTGCTTAAATGTGTAACACTGAACATGGCAGGTGTTTTAAATCTAAGCATTTTACAGAAAATAACCTCCACTGTCAACTATGGTGGAGGATCAGTGATGCTTAGGTCTTCTTCAAAATCCTGTAGGATACAGAGCCGAGAGCATGGTGAGATTCCTCTGCTGATTCTGTACTATAAATTACCCCGATTAATGGGCAGCAATGGAGATACAACGCAGGCATTCCTAATAAACTGCAAACTCGGTTCGCATCATTACATTTGTTTTAAAAGGGCCTTCACAGGGGCATTCGGCATCTGCTTTATAGAAGAAAGGTTTTAAAACACAATGATGCACTCGCCATTTCCTTCTGCATGTCCAATTACGTCGTGCCGTCACAAGACAGCTGGGTAAAGACTAAAGCCTGATAAACAGCGCAAGCCACGGCAAAGGCATTCTCACCACGCACACACTTTAAATGTCCAGTTTACTCCTAGAATCCTAATGAGGTTCGAGGTCGCTGATGCACAGGAAGTGAGCTCTTAGTCAAATCAGCCCTAAGCTACTCCAGCACCTAGTTCCATTCCTTCTGTTTAATAAAGATGCAGTGTCCTCTCCAGCAGCCTGCTGCTATTATTGTTGTTTACTGATTACGGTTTGAAATTCTGGCCAAATGGTCAGTCGTGCTCCTGTAACGGCTTCCTGCAGTCACTGCAGTCAAACGCCCTCCTGATTCAGTAACATGCTGAAATTTACATATGCGCACGCGCAGTTCAGCCAGTGCTCTTATGGACAGGAGACTAATTAAGTCTAGGTAACATCCCAAAACGGGGTATTTCACACATTTCTACCAGATGACGGGGCAGAGGTGGATTAGTGGCATTACTGTTGTCTATTATGAGAGCGCAGTGAAAAATCTGGGTCATGGTTTAGGTGAGCAGTTTTAAAACAGCCCACAGACCCAGGAATATTTGTTTGCTTATTAGTTCGTTTTATGTCGTATAAGCATCAATGGTTGCATTGATATTACATACACATTCATACTGGGCCAATTTAGAGCAATCAATTTACCAAGCTCATGTCTCTGGGTGGCAAAGAAAACCAGAGTAGCCTGGAGTAAACCCACGCTGACACAGAGAGGACATGGCAACTCCACATAGGCGACGTCTATGAAAAGCGAGCTCTGGAGCCGCGAGGTGAAAATAATAACCGGTTGCACCACTGTGTGAAATGGCCCAAGTAAATAAAAGCACCAGTCACATGGAGAGACTTGTCCCAGATGTTAAAGCCTAGCAGTCAATTTTTAAAGATTAATTTCATACTCTCTTTTGAAGAAAGAGTATTATGAAGTGGCCATTTTTTTCTACCTTCTTCCTGTTCACCATCACAAGGGTTCTACACAGGAACAAGTCTATGCTGGACAAGAGTCCATTGCAATTCCATGTGATGAAAGGTCTCTCCACAATCAAGATTTATAATCCTGCCGGCATGTGCCACCAGACCTGGTCATGAGGCAGCACCAGGACTAGATCCCTTCCAGCTGTGGGCTAGGGTATTAAATCGCAAAGCCACATAGAGTAGTGTGCAATAGTCTTAGGCCACCATTACATTACCTACACCATTGCTGTAGAAATGGTCTAATTATCATATTTAATTAACTAACAATTTATTTATGAGAATACAGGAACTGTGGTGGCCTAGTGGGGAAAAGGAACTCTACCATGGACCAGAAAGGTCATGGTTCAAGTCCCATCTCTGCCACGATGCCACTGGTTGGTCCTTAAGCAAGACCTTTAATCTACACTGCTTGAACTACAAGACTGTACAAGTTGTAAGTCACACTGAATAAGAGTGTCTGTGAAAAGCTATAAATGCAGATTAAAACCAGAAACAAAGGAAAGTTGGAGAAATGCAGGAAAAAAAAAAAAAAAAAAAAAAAAACAGTCCATGCTTTGGCAGTACGTTATGAATGGTCATTATACCATTTCTAAAAATCTCATGGTGTTCTAAGACTTTTTGCACAGTACTGTAGCTATGAGCAGTTCCCTAAAATCTACATATAGAAAAGGATCACCAGAGGACCACTACCAAAAAGATTATTTATGCACTTGATCCATCTGGCAATCCCTCTAATGTCCTGACATCGGGGAACACTTTGGAGA
Source organism: Parotocinclus haroldoi (assembly GCA_034779995.1). NCBI lineage: Eukaryota > Metazoa > Chordata > Actinopteri > Siluriformes > Loricariidae > Parotocinclus > Parotocinclus haroldoi. The sequence continues at coordinate 17,662 of JAUZST010059141.1, forward strand.
CACTGGTATCAGAGTAAAATAAATAACTAACTAGGTTTCTCAGAGACAAGTATTATTACTGTGTTACTGAACAGGGATGTGAATGACACAATCCAATTGTGGTTTATTACTGAGCTTGTTGTGTGTGGAAACCTGTCAGCTGGAAGCATTTCCTTGGGTTCTACTCCACAGCCAAAGAGTCAAGATTTAAGATGTTTACACAGAGCCTTCAGCATTTCTATACATGCACCGGAGAGTCCTTTCTTAAATGTGAGCTAAACATACTTGGTTTTATTACTTATGAACAGCGTATTTTAAAGCAAAGCCATTTTTGGAAGATGCTCACTGTGTTACTCCTCTAAATCCATTCAGTCTAGATTCTCTCTCTCTCCCTCTCTCTCTCTCTCTCTCTCACTCTCATATCCAGTCAATACCCCACGGCAACCATTTCTACACACTCGCTCACATGCACACCACAATTGCATTTGTACTTAATTAAAAACCCCAGCTCATCTGAAATCCAAAAACCTAAGACGACAGCCCTGATCGGGACTGGACACTGCAGCAGGAGAACTCAGCTGCCCACGGAAACTGAGGAGCGACATTCACCAAGTGTCAGTTGATATTAGTCTACCATTGGACCTTGCAGCTTTAATTGTGCTTGGCTCGCCCTCCCTTCAGGTAGCTTTTCCAGCGTTTGGCGAAGTCTCTGAAAACTGGCGATTCATCGATGGAGGCTAAGAGCTGCAACTGGTTGATGTGCGTAGTGTGGTAGTCCCAGCGTGCCAGGTTGGGCGCCGTTCCCAGCATGAAATGCCGCAGATCATAAATGGTGCCCGAACCAGTGTCATAAAGGGGCACCATGGCCTTGAGCGATTCCATGCCTTTGGCGTAGAGGCGGACTGCATCGCGACCTTCCTCCTCGCCAGCTGTCTGTGCCAGGTCATAGAGACCAATTAGAGAGTAGATGAAGCCATTAAGGACAAACGATCCTGGCGTCGTGGGGTACTCCTCATACCAGTCGTATCTGTTCATGAACACAGCTTTTACGCCATGCTTCTCTGATGGGACCTTGTACGGTCCCGTGGCGCGCAGTGCCGCTTTTAAGTACGTCTCATCTTTGGTGAGCAGGTAGGCCCGAACCAAAGTGGACATGGCCTGGCCTTGCGCCATTGCAGAGTACCAGCCGGGCTCCAAAGGGCGAAAGCCCTCACCCAGCTTGCGCGTAACCATAATTGGCCAGCCACCATTTTCATCCTGGTTCTTCACCAGCCAGTCGCTGGCAGCGTGGAATGCCGCCATGTGCGCAGTGGTGGCGATGGTAACGTTGTCGATTGACCCCTTTCCGTGCAGCGTCAGCTTGACCACACGCCTTGGCATGGTCTTGGTGGTTTTTACTGCTTTAGTGTTTGACAAGCCAATGCCTTTACGCAGGTCTGTAAGCAGGTCGCGGGTCACAGTGGTCCAGGCCGTGCGAGGACCGATGCCGTAGGTGATGGTGCGGTCTTTGAAGGCAATGAGCTGGGTGGTTGTGACGTAGTGAATCACAAAAGGCGGACCCTTTTCTGTCGTTTCCAGCACAACGGACACACTGCCATTGGAGCTGAACTTCAGGTCAAAGGAGATGATGAAGTCCTTTGTGCCGCCAAGTGTGAGTGAGATGCCCTCTGAGCTTTCTGCAGAATCACAAAAGAGGAGGATTGAGATTGGTGTGTTATTAAGATAATGCTACTTAAGGTAACTTGCTAAACATGTAGTACGGTTCAAGTCTCATTGTTACAGTTGTTACTTATAGTATAATGATCATATTACAAATATCTTTTAAAAAAAAGTATGCTGCTAAGTGTATGGGGAGGGGCAAATACTTTCTGATCTTCATTTCAGTTTTTTCACAATAAATACGTTTTCCTGTATTTTTGTTGAGACTAAGAAAACGATATATGATCTTTAGACCATTGATAAAACCGTTATATACATGGTTATGTTTATTTGCAGATTAATATATTATTTCTACAACTGATAGCTTAAAGTTGATATTTTCGATCAAAAAGACCATCTTAATCCAGTCTACACATAGCATATTTTTACTAAACGCTGCAACTATTTTATAACTATTTTAGCCTATTCCAGCTATTTTATTAGCCTAGCTCCACTGGTATTGGAACACTTGGGCTAGCAGAACAGCCAAGTTTCCACTGGTTGGTCCTTGAACAAGGGCCCTAAAACACTGAAGCTGTAAGTAACTCTAGATAAAAGCGTGTGCTACATTGCTATATGCAAATAAACTATAATTTAACAAAATGTGTATGCATTGATGAACATAGCATAAGAACATAGGAAATACGATTCCGATGGACCAGTTTCACATCCATGATGCTAACCAGACATTACCCTAATAAGAAAGTGGTTTAGATACTGTGCACAGCGTTTTATTTTAAACAACAGTAATTAAAAGCACACGCTTCTATCCAGAGTAACTTAGAGCTTCAATGTTTTAGGGCCCTTGTTCAAGGACCAACCAGTGGAAACTTGGCTGTTCTACTAGCCCAAGTGTTCCAATACCAGTGGAGCTGGGCTAATAAAATCCTGATCTTTGTATCGTTTATAAAACTTGAAATATTGACTAAACACAAAAGGAAAGTCATTTACTGCTTTTAAGACTGCTATTCTCCTCTCTAGTAAGAGCCACACAGGTTTCATTCAGACATTTAACAAATGTATACAAGACATGTTTTTCTTACTATAATTCTTAAAACCTTGGATATTGAAGTGAATGTTATGCAGGCACTTAAATTCTGTTCTAACGAGATATGAAGGCTGAATAATAATGATATGCACACGTGTTTAAGGAAAAAGTCATTGTGCGTATGGCATTATAGCGTGTAACTTTTATCCTGCACATTTTCTCACCTTGCTTCATCAAGGCACAGTAATAGATACAATGCAGGAGTGTGGTCGTGCGTTTAATTGTATCCGAATGCAGCCCGAGGCCAGCAGGTTCACATATGTCACTGCTCCAAGAAGCTAATTAGACCGAAGAGTAGAACTGAGAAAGGGAAAAACACTTGGCAGAGGTCCTAATATGATGAGGAAAACAACGTTGAAAGTGAACGCTACTGGTAGCTCATCGTTTCTCCATAACATACACAGAACAGAGGATGGGCACCAAAAGAAAAAGGCCAGTCTGTTTGCTGGTTATGGATTTTTGAGGTTGCATGAATTTACGTTAAGCTTTACATTGGAGTTTTTTCTCCTTTAAACATTATTCATATAAAAGAATTTGTTTTAACTTTACAAAGAACAAGGTTTAAGCTTTGATTACAGATGCAAATGTTTCTGCAATTCAAAGACATTTGCCGTTTCAATCAGTAATCTATACTGCTCACAACAATGAGGGAATATTTCAAAACGAGTAGGAAGAAATTCAAAAAAGAAGCATTTGGTTTCATTTCATTACACAAGCTCATCAGAAAAGCAAATGAAAAGTCAAAGGAAGTTGCAAAACATGCATAGTGTATAAAAATCTGGCATGTAATTACGTTTTCAATTTTTTTTTAAATCAGACCTAAGGATTTACTATATATTACGGAATGGATATTTAAGAATTAAAACAGAAAAATACAAAATGTAACTAAAACTTTACATTTTACGATGAGCTGACAATATTCAATATTGCAACTTTACGATGGGAAACCAATAATAAAGATTTAACAGAAATGGTATCCTGAACTTTTCTAGGCAAGCAATACGCAATTGAGAAACTCCGCAGTGTGTGATGCAGGGAGTTGTGCTGGGCAGTACAATAATCGTTTTCCTGTTTAGAATTTTCCAAATATTATGCCCCCCACGCGCACACGCACTATACTCAAACCATCCCCCACAACCAACCCACACCCCCCCAACACACAAACACATACAAACAAACGCACCCCTCATAAATCAGGGAGTACCTGTATACAAATATGAATCACAGAAAACTAGTAGGAGCTAACCCTGGTGATACCTGCTGACAAAAAAGGGAATCGCAGTCTTGAAGGCAGAAAACAAAAAATGCTCCCACTCTTGTAAGTGTTACAAGCTTTATAGAAGATAAAGTCCATTTTGGTCAGTATCCCATTTCACAGACTATAATGCAGATGTTAAACGGTACAAAGGTAAAAACAAAATCTATACAGACAGGCATTTATACTTTAACCAAATACAGTCTAAATACCAAGTCTAAGTTCAGTTCCTAATTAGAATATCTTTTAACAAAGCATCAACTGACTTTAAGGGATTATATGTGAGAGAAGAAAAAAACAGAAATAAGAGAAAGGCTGTTTTAGAAAGGACTCCGCATTGTTTATTACTGCTACTATTTACAGCACTCCATTACTTAAAGCAGTGCACAGAGTAAGTGGATTTGCACCAGGCTCGTCTGATTACCTTCAGTCAATAAAGCATGAGAGGAGGCAGACTGAGGCAGTAAATAAGTACAAAGAGAGAGTGAGTGATGGCAAGGATGAGAAGAGTCAGTAAAAAACAGAACGATCTGAAAAGTGAAGACAAAGAGGGAAGAAAGTGAAAAATGACTTGCGCTGGTGTTGCAGATTCAGCACGACCCAGCAGGCTTTGCTTAAATCAATGCTCTGGGTGATGACACTAATTATGGACCGCCCATGTAGCGGCCCAGCTAATTCTAACTGCTATTGATTGGCTCAGTGCTAAAAAGCCACACTATATTATTAACAACAAAATACATATTGCTGGCCGGGCTGCCGGTGCCTCCAGAGGCAGAGCTTCTGTCTGGTGTTTGGCTTCATGTCTGTTCAGGCTTTAATAAGGTAGCAACATTGATTTTAGTTGAATATTATGAGCTGAAATGCAAAGCTGCTGATTGGAGAATTAAATGAGAACAAGAACCACAGGGCTGTGAGTGAGAGAATACGAGCCAGATGGAAGTGGAGTTCAATAAATGAGACGTGCATGTCTTCTCATTATAATGCTTCGGTATTATTTAGGAGCAGGGGTGGACAGTAGATGAAACATCTTATCGGATGAAGTATGACATATGATAGTCCAATGCTGAACATGGTAATGGTAATAAAAATTCATCCATCATAAGTTTACTGAGAGAGATTTAATGCCCTGCTCTCTGTACAGCGGATCTTCACTATAAGCTCTCCTAATATTTCTTCATGGCTGACTAATTTATTTCTATTAATTCATGAACTTAAAGATAATGATCAGTGACTTTTATTTGATTACATTCTCCATATTATCATGTTATTATACAATCAATCATTTATTTTTATTAATAATATTGCATTTTTACTACACTATAATATCTGTTTTAATAGTCTTTTATATATACATTTTATATTCTCTATTAATTATAGTGCATATATTTTATTAAATTCTCAATTTTATTCTGTTCTCGATTTAATTCATTATATTCTGCAATCCATTAAATACATTTATTCTATTCTCCGTTTCATTAAATTCTGTAATTTATACAATTTATACAAAATATCAATTTTATTTATTTGATTAAAGCCTTTACTTAAATTGTTAAATGTTATTTGTTTTATGAATTAATTTGTTTTATTACATTTTTATGAATATTTTACTTATTTGATTCTGCATTTTATTCCTTATGTTACATTACATTATTCTACTGCTAATATTGTCTATTAGCATTTCCATTTTACCTGCATGCTCCAAATTTTACTGCTCACAAAATAGAGGTTCTACTTTAAAATGAAGCCCATATATATATTTCTCTGAAACACACACACACAGACACACACACACACAGACACACACACACACAGACACACACACACACAGACACACACACACACA
>JAUZST010059152.1:0-23482 GCA_034779995.1 Parotocinclus haroldoi
AATAACACATTCTTAATTCTGTAATGAAGTAGTGTCTGATGCATGATTAAATAGAACATGTATTAATGTTCAGTAGATACATGCTGTTATTATGCAGGAGAAATCATTTTTACACTGCCCACAGGGCTGACCAGTTCAAGAGTTGCATCATGGGCTGAATTGTCTCTGTGGTTATTTAGAGAAAACTGCTAGAGGTCTCCAAAGAACGACAGCTCAGAGAAAGGGAGCTTGAGCTCCTGATGAAACTCACTCTGTCGTGTGACACAGAGAGGACTCTGGGGACGGTGCAAGGGATGGAAATGTGAGAGAGAAGAGAGGAAAAGTTGAGAGAGAGAAGGGGGAGAAGATGACAGGAGATATATCACATTTTCGCCCAGGCAGTGTGATATGACATGGTAGCTGATCCAAATACAAAACTGTTCATATCCCTGCTGAAAAAAATAGCACGTTTTGTTTTGGACATTGATATTCCAGTCAACCAGCTCGACACTTTGAGTTCACCAGCTTCACCTTAAGCTGGACCAATATAGAACATGAACTAAATGACCACAACATATTGTGTGTTTCAAAAGATATCCTGGACTAGTCCCACGTCTGTATCCCATTGCATAACAGTACTTGTGAATGTGTATCATGCTCTGGAAGTTGTGGGATGGTGATGTTCATTCCATCGCAAAACATTTTTCTCTGCAGTGTTTAACTCAGCAGCGACTCTATTGATGCTTGTTGCAGTTAATGGAAGTGCCGTTCCACATTGTAGAGTACTACTGCAGTCAGACTGTGTTGTACCATATCCCAAACTATATGATTGAGATTAGTCAGTGGACAAGCTCAGATGTCAATTGCTTAACGTAAATGAACCTCAGCTAACTATATTAGTAGCTACATTAGCATAACTACAATGAATCTGTATTCATGACTGTCATTTTGTTCCTTAATTAAAAAAACTCAGTTCTTTTGCAGTCAGTGTTTTGAGAAAGCAAACTGCCTAGCAATCTGTAGCATCAAGTCAGTTGTGCTTTGCCAACTAACTAACATAAAAATAACTAGCTGTGCAGTTTGATGTTGTCACACTAAACTACAACACCCAAACTACATTATTTAAATAGAATCTAGTGATGTTGCATTGTTGCTGGGAAATGTACAAAGACCCATAAGCTCAGTATCGTGGTTAAGTTAGTTTTTAGTTACAGGACTTGCTTAGTATGTCCACTATTATCCTCGATACACAAATATAAGAGTTTTTACTTAGCTGTTGTCCTGAAATGTGATGTCTTTGAATTTCAGCGACTTGTCTTTGATTTTTTCTGGTCAAAGAGCGAAATTATTTGTAAAAATGTCTGTTAATCCTCTGATGCTTGGGTACCCTGTAGTTGAAGGAAGTCCAACCTTTTTCAAAGGGGGACCATATCAAAACACCTAAAGACTGGTGTTGCCTTCAAATACCATTATTCATTCATTTTTCAAAACATTGGATTTTATAGCAATACAAAGTCCATAAATGTACAGAATGTAACATTCTTGTAATTAATAATTATTAAAAAATGTATTTTCCTTTAGACCATTTATCTAAAACAAACATTGTCCATGGATCAATCTGTCAGTATTACACATGGAGGCTGAATTTTAGTAATTAGTTGCTATGGATACCAGGCCTATGGAACTTGATAACATAGCAATTTTTATATAACCAACTAAATACAAAAAATGCACAAGAAGTGCTTGTGTTAATGTTCAAATCAGATACTACAACTTACTAGAAGATACGGACCACTAGAAACTAATGTAATGGGTGGTGTTAGGCTCTTGGCTGCATTATACTTATGTCTGTTTTGTTCGGAATCAGTCAGTCTGGACCTCAAACAGCTCTTGTTTATGTAATTTTCGTACTGCTTTTGATTTTGGCGGAGAAAAAAAACTGTGATGCAACGTGATGGCCTTCCTCTAGTAATTTATTCTTTTAGAGCGATGCTGTGGCCTAAATAAATCTTCCGCAGGCCACATTTGGTCCAAGGACTGGACTAGGGACACCCCTGCTGTAGTTCAACTGGTATAAGCACTTGTACCAATATTATTGCCTACCACTGCAAATGGTAGCATACCAATTTGATCTGCTGTCTAATATAGGTGTCTGAAGCTTTACCTACAGTGTATCCCTGTTTACTACTTTGGATGTCATGAGGAAGATGAACAAAGAGCATGGGAATTTGCCTAGAGATTACTTGACAGTGAACACACCAACAAAATGCAAAATTTGGAACTGTACCATGCCAACTTTATCAGATGGTAACATATTAATAGAATCCTAACAAGAACCAGTAAAAGGAAGGGTGTATATAATAATTAAAAATGTTGCTTGTAATGAGCAAGTGAGGTAGAATGAGAGCCAGAAGAGAGTTTAGGCAGCAGTGAAGAACGAAGGACAGCTACAGAGGGGCAAATTGATTAAATTAGAGTCCAGCCCTCTGGAGGCAGTTTAGAGAACAATAATAATGCACACTTTGAAGTATCTGACGATCTCCTTTCCACAGCTTGCTCTTCTGACATCCTTCAAGTCTGTTAGTATCATCAACCTAACAGAATGACTCCATATTTTCTGCATGTATGAGTCGGTCGCTACTGATCCGCCTCCCTCGTGGCATTTCATCATGTGGCCTGTAATCTTATGCAAGATGCTGAAATGGTAGATAATTTGCAGGTAATTAGGCCCTAGTGATTTACAGCTGAAAGGATGCTGTGGCAGTTGCATTTGCACCTGTTCAATAGGAAATGTTTTCACCTGGATAATTGTGTAATACTTGTTGTATATCACTCTTGACTATTATTTTATTGTAGCGGTAATGTTATATGTAATTACCGTTTACATTTTCTACCAGCTTTGACATCTAGATTTCACAATAAATGAGTTCATCTTTTGATTGCTAGCACAGTAGTTTGTGTATAAACATACAGATATACACCCATTCACATATACAGTCATGGTCCGATAAGGTTGTAATCCATATTAATACGGTAATTAACCTACATTACTAAAATATCACCGTGCCAGATGCACTGCATCAGCTGTAGTGCATCAGTTGTAATAACAGATGTAACAGTGCAGCCTCTGGTAGAGAAAGCTTTATTAAACACATGTGGCATCAGCTTGAGATGACTGAATGCTTAGTAGTAGCTGGCTGTCTCATTGTGAGAACATTGTAAGAATTTTGTGTGATTATGACCTTAACGATTTAGAATAGGTTTATATGTTGTGCACCTTAAATCCTTAGGCTGGTGATGTAGTAGATTACTTGAGCCCGGTCTCTGTTTCAATTCATGTTGTCTCAGTTCAATTCATTTTAATTTACCTTGTCTGGAAGTCTTGAATTATGTTCTTAGTTTAAACGAAGCAGCAATAATTTCTATGTAGGACTTCACTATAAGAAGAAACATTCAGCAGAGTGTGAGTTCTATAACAGTCTTAGCCACTCTTGACTTGGTTATTGACTCTGATTCGACCACTAAAAGTCTTGGTCTTGACTTGACTACAATAATGGTATAATCGTTAATACGTTGCGGTGCACACACACGTATGTATGTGTGTGTGTGTGTGTACACACCGTATATGTTTATAACAATTGAGACCTGCATCGAGTAACCTTGAATCATTTGCACATCCAACAAATATATGAAATATAGGTATGTCTTGTTTTATGTCTGCATTACGTTTAGTGAAATGCACATTGTCCGGAATGGATGCTAGCTGGACAACACCGTTGTCATATAGTTTGGATTTTGCACAGTGTTCTATTTTGAAAATAATATTACTTCAAATACAATATAAATAATTTAGCACAGTAATGTGCTGTATAACAATACTGTAATTCTTATCATTGTATCTTGACTATTTATTGAAAAAAGTTGAATGCTGTCATGCTTTTTGCATTTCAAGAGTGTAATTCTGTTATCTGTCAGCAAGAGTCACAAAGGTTAGCTCAGACTAGTTTTCTGTCATTCAGACTTAAATAACATATATATGACCCATTTTTATTCTGTACTATAATCATTAGAACCTCTGCAGTAAAATATGTTGATATACCTGTATATGATATATGTGAATAAAAAGAACCAGTGTGGTTTGTCTTTGTTTTTCTGTCTCTAAGTAAAAGATTTAAGTGATATAATTGATTCTACTACCTCACTACTGCAATTAAGTAGTTTATTGTGGCTGCACTACTGACAGAAATCGGATTGATGTAGAGTTGTTATTCCATTAACGCATGTACTAGATTTAATCCATTACTAAAATATGATTTTAGCAGTTATAAGATTATTTTGTACACTTGCTGCAATGAAGAAAAAGACCTTTTGCGATGTGTTATCAACAATGTGAAACTTTCTGGAGTTTGCCTGTCAGTCATAATTCACTAAATGCCTTGTTTGTCTTGACAGCAAATCAGCACGAAATCGCTTCTCTGCTTCTTTTGCTTTTTTATGCATTGTATGAGCTTATAAATGCCAGAAAGCTCTGTCCTTGTTTTACTAAAACATTGTCTTTGTTCTTATATGCCCCATTTGATTGATTTGTTTCTGCAGTCATCTTGTTCAAAAAGCAAGTTGATGTGGAAAAGGGTTGAAGCTCTTACAAGAGGAGCTGAACGAGTAATAATCTTTTGAATAATGACATTACCAGGTTCTCCTGCTCTCGATCTCCCACAGTAGCACTGTGTTTGCATGCTCTGTAGACTCATTTATGTGTATCAAAGGCAAGGAGGTTGAAGAGGCAAAACAGGCTCTGAAATGAAAGACTTGCTAAGATGTCTAATACAACGGCAATTAAGGTACCACAATTAAAGTGCTTACTGTGGAATTTGGCCTCCATGCTAGGGCACCATGAAATGAAGTGGGTGCACTCAGGCAGAGAGGCCCTGCAAGGCCTGCAAATAATTACAACTAGTCTTCTCAGAAAACTTTGAGTTTTGGGGAAGAGTGGGGATGGATAGAAAGTATTTGTCTTGATTACACCATCACAGACATTGTGCAGGTTGCATGGAGGTAGTTGAGTAAATCTGAGTGTATACTTAAAGGAACTAAGGGATTTAACTAGAAGCAGGAAAAGTCTAGATGAATTATGGAGATTTTGCGCATGACCCATGGCGTTGAATGATTAAACTGACTAAAGACAGCAGTGACTTGGGTAAACAGAGGTTGGTTGTGTGTTATTGGTGATTCAAGTTTTTGTTGAACAGATTGTACATTTGATCATTCACATTGGAAGGGGTCAAAACGTTGTCTGAGGGTGCACTTATGGCGTTGATTCAGTCAGTCCGAACCAAAGCGGAAAATATATGTCGCATTTTAGTCCTGGTTTGCTTAGCTTGCACTCTGGCTTTTTTATGTCTAACCAAAATATGTATTTAAAAGTCTTAGAAGTAAGGTCACATACTGATTGGACAGCTTTTATGGTGTTTTGTGACCAGACGATTACATACTTAACAATGCCGTGTTATTTCAAGATTTCTTAATATGTACTAGCATTTTACCAGCTGATGAATCACAAAGAGCTCCTACAACTTCTTAAGGAGTCAAAACAGGTGCTCCTCCATTTTGAACGGAACAAAATAATGGAACAAAAATCCTTTAATGAAAAAAATCCTTTTAATACGTTTTTAGCGTATGGTTTTCCTTTTTTTAACGTACATACTTGTCAAAACCTTGTGTCACTCAAGTATAGAAATGTACCGTTATAATAATCAGTGATTGTGTTTACATGAACTTTAAAATAACTGAAGAAACATATTATACTTATATTTAAATATTTAACAATCTGATTAGTAATTTGATTGAGCATATACTGTGTTTGAGTCTTGGTTGAGCCTGGTAACTTACTACCTGAGAAGAACCAGGTATGCTTAAGTATTTGGTGCTTTGGAATAAAGAAAAATCAAGTCCAGTTCATTAACCATAATTACGTTTCTGTGGTAAGTTGGAAGTGTGTATAAAGTGTTAAATTATGTGTTTTTACAGGGTTGCTTCTTGTAGCGTCACACCCTGTTTGGCTTTTTCACATGCAAATCGCTCCAGGGTTTTTTTGGAAGCAGACCTATTCATGGGACCTCGGGCTGTTTGTTTGGGTTGCAGCATTCACACTGGTTCATATGAACTGCACTTACAGAGCAATCATACCAGGGTTTGTCTTAAACAAACCGATATACCAAAGGTGAACACACCCTTACATGCTACTTTCATAGCACTTGTGTTTTGCAGGGCTGTAATCGTGTGTCATGAGGTAGTATGGTACTTGTAAAACATGGTTATCATCAGTGTATAGCTTGGTGAGTTGTTCTCATTATGGTCCGAGTGGGCTGCTTCTTGCATTCATGGTTCCTCCAACCCCAACATTTTTCATTTTTAAAAGTTGGTTACTTGACTAGTATTGTGTTGGTTTAGAGAAAACACACTTTTATTGTATAGTATTTGTAAAAAGATTCTAGCCCTACTAAAGTCCAAACCCAAACAGGAAGTTTGGAATTTTCCAAACCTGACCTTTCCTTATCTGCTTTAAATTTGCTTAACCAGGGGTGTCCAGCTTGTGGCGATATTCCTTCCTGCAGAATTTATTTCCAATCCTAAGCTTAAACAAAACCTGATCTTGCTGAACAATCTTTGGTGGCATCTGCATATTAGAGCTGGGTGTGTTGGAGGTAAACACCCCTTCCCCCAGTACACACTGGAACATAAACACCAGTTTTTTGCTCCTCTTTCACAAAAAATGCATTCCCAAGCCTAAGCTTAGTTTACCTACAAACAAAATGCAGCCATTGTCTCAAATGGTCTCCACCAAGCTTAGACATAATTTTGACTACTCCAGGGGCTAAGGTGTGATATGATGCACTTCTATCACTGAACTGTCCCTAGCAGTTTAGTGCCACGGACCATCCCTTCCCCCTACTACAGAGTGAACTGCCATTGATTTTCATTGGGCCTCTGCTTGCTTGTTTGTCTCGCTAGCTTTTATTATCCACCTTCCATTAAATGGTTCACAAAGGGGCCTTTATTCATGCCTATTCTGATCAGACATGGCCATTGCAAATTTGTGATCTGGAAAAGTTTATGTGCATTAAATGAGGTATCCTAATTAGACGCATTTGATGTGTTTATATTGTAATTGGCTTACCGGCAGAAAATAGAACCATATCATGTTATTGTAACGTCTCATATTTAAACTGATATTTAGATCTCATATTTAAACCATCAAAAACTGTTTAAATTATTTACATATAGTACAATGTTTTTATATAGATATATTTATGTACAATTTGTCGATGTTTTTAAGAATGATCATAATGAATGCTTTTGGATATCTGTAATATTTTCTGTCTAAGCAGCACAATAGTAAACAATATTGCAATCCCACGTCATTATCAGTGTAAACTTGCTTTTGAACTTTAATGACATTATTATAACATTATTGTTCTCAAGCACATCATTGCAGTGACGAGTCCCAGCCTTTAAATAGACACAATAAAATAAAATAATATTACATTTTTGCATTGATTGTAGTGATGGATGGTATGACCAAAATGCTTTTTGTTCTTTGTTTTTTTTCATTCTCAAGATTATACCAGTTTATTGTTTTCTTTTTTATTTATTTTAAGTCTATATGTGTGTGTGTGTTGGGGGGGTTGACTGGGCTTTTATATATGGTTTGCAGCTTATTCTACTCCCAGGAATGACGTATTAAAAATGAAAGCATTTTCATCATGTATACAATAAAGGCTTTGATTACTGTAGACTTTGCTTAACCCCACAAAACAACTCAATAGATGAAGGAATCAGTATGTATGAAAGAGCTGCAGAATGCAAACTGTTTTTATTACTGCAACACAATATAAACAGGTATGCCTTTTTGGATTAAATTTTTACAACCCAGTAAGGCATATCTTGAATTAATTGTTTTAATCATTATTCTGAACCTCTCTCTCTCTACAGGATCATTATTACATTTGTTTCTCCACTGCTTGCTTTTCCTGTCAGATCAAGTCAAATGCTTCTTTACACGATATCTGAGCCTTTGCCTTTATGTTTCATTTGGTGCCACTGGTTAACGGCAGTGAATCCATTGTAACTGCATACACTAGAGTTATTTCAACACGTATTATTTTGAGGTTTTATGTTGAAGTTACTATTGTTACCACCAGAGGCTGGTCTACTTTAGATTCAGATACTTACAGCTCCTTTCTTTGGCACAAGTTCTTCCTTGGATCTCTGTTCTTACTTTCTTTATCCTTCATCTCTGTTTACGGTTCACTAACATCCATCATATGCTACTTGGCTAGCCAGTGAGAGATTTTTATGATAGGAACACAGTAGTTTACCTAAAGCTCAAATCTTTACATCTGTATTACTGGTAGTCATTTAAAGTTTTGATTTGTACATTTTTGTCTAATATTGATATAGTTCTGAATACAGTATATTATTCATAGAAGTTACTGAATGCAGCTCATTTCAGCTGGTTCTCACTATATATCCCAAACCTTGCCATACATGTTAATGTTGATGGATGTGGCAGCCATAAAATCTCCGGACTATTAAAAGATTGATTGTGAATTCAAATCCTACTCTGCCAAGGTAGCACAGTTGGGATCCTTATCATTCCATTTTTCAACTTACTAGCAAGTTCCTCTGGATAAAAAGTGTTTGTTTGCCCATTCACTCACTTTCCATACTCACTTAACAGTATTCAGGGTTGCAGAGTAGGAGGCACCAGTTCATCACTAGGCACACAGACACACATTGACCCCCACTGGGACATTTTACAGATACCAGTTGAACTGCCTTTGAGAAGTGGAAGGTATAAACTCACACAGAAAGAATCTATGGAGAATCTCCACACAATTAACGACCATGCAGGGACCTGAATATTGGTCTCTGGAGATCTGAGTTGACAACACTAATGACTGTTCCATCATGCTGTCCATCCCAAAAGCTGTGAATGGGACTACAGATGTACTGAAATATAGAGAGTCCATTTTAATAGCCTTCATTTCATGCAGAGCTTTTTAAAGGTGGTTGTAGAAAAAAAAGAGAAAGTTTACAGAACAGTTCCAGTTATGAAAACATACAATTCCAATTGCTGGTGGTTGTATCCAAGAGGTAGCCCACCTATTTAATTTCAAATCGGGCTTTTGTGAATTCACGTATTGAAGAATATAATTTGAACATATATATATATGTAGAACATAATTGTTGCCACACAGGCTTACTGGGAGTGCTGCAATGGCATTTACAAATCCACCACGGATTGTGTACTCAAGTTCAAAAAGTGAGAACAAAATGTCATTACAACTCCTCAGTTCCCAACTGTTGAATTCTACCTGAGCTGTTTTATTAAAAAAAAAAAGTCTGGTTTTGACCTTTTCAAGGCAGAGGGCTTATTAGGTGCTAAAGTCAAGGGTTTTGTTAGATTGGCCAGCCAACAGCATTTATGTTCGGCTCTTTGTTTTGTAGCCCAATGGCCCTGTGTTCAAACAGAGTGAATACTGGGCTCCGAAGGCATTCAGAACTTCAGCTACGAGGTCTGCAAGAGACTTGTCAATATATTTTGTGAGCATTAGGCAGCAAAGTGGAGTGATAGCTCTCAAGGGGACTGCCCTTAAGCTGTTCTCCTATAAATATTAATAAGCCCACCAGTCTGCCTGGAAGGTAGCTCAGCACATTTGCCCCGTGTTGCTGACTGTAGTTCAGCATGTCAAGCTGTGATGGTGAGAGGACAGATTGACATTTAGCGACACGTCTCATTTTCAGCCCAATTTTGTCATTCTTGTCTGAAATGGCAACCCATGCTGACCTGAAAGAGGAAGAAGTGGGATTGTAAATCTCCTTTTCCCAGTCTTTGTAAAAGGTCCAGCCAACATGTGTAGTTTGCTTCCTTTAAGCCTGGTTTATGCTTCTCTGTCACGTTGAGGCAGCATGGTTGCGTTGCCGTGGACCCCCTCCGCAAAGCCTCTATGTTGCCCGTTTGTGATTGGTCCATTCTACATCATTTCCCATACTCCGCTTTTCCAGTTTGTTCTGTATAAAAGACGCCATTTGTAAAATCTAGCTAGAGTTGCATCAGTTCATTTAAAGGGTGTAAAGACCACCATCTTCTTTCTTTTTCTTATAAACCTTTAATGTTTATGGGTCAATGTGACGGAATGCTTTGGGTACAGATGAGTCACAATTTAAAGGAAACCTCCAATACATGTAGTACAGCTCCAGCATCAATGGGAACACCAAAAAAAAAATTGTGGGTGAATTGTAACAAAATCTACAGGTTGTGATATGGAGACTGCAGATGTTTTAGCGTGTGGTTTTCTTATGTACAAACTCGTCAAAACCATGTGTCACTCGAGGATAGAAATATGTCGTTATAATAATCAGTGATTGTGTTTGCATGCACCTAATAATAACTAGAGAAACAAATTTACTTATTTACTAATACTTTACTATAAATAATTTACTATATTCAACAATCAGATTATTAATTGTATTGAGTATATACTGTGTTTGAGTCTTTACAAAATGTTTTTGGTAGTTGCTTTGCGAATGCTGCATTTAATTCCAGGGTTGCCAGATCTTGCGAGATAACCGTGTAAAAGAAACGAAATTTCTAAGAATAAGTAAAACTGCCATTACCACCATGTTTACCGCTAGCTGCTCGGCGTACATGGGCAGACTGAGAAAACCAATTGAAATCGATCTGCATTTTATGACTGTCTGTATTTTATTATTTATTTCACTGTTTATTATTAAATATTTAAGGTGATATGTAATGAAAATCCTTGTACTGAAGTTGAAAATTGTACAATAGACACCTTTTCACAATGGTTTTAGACTTCTAATCCCACTGGAGGTTGCGGAGAGACATTGACATAAAGTTGGTTCTAAAAGTCGTCTGTGTTTAAACTTTATTTATATTATAGCTGCAGTATGTAAGTTGGAAAAAGTTCTGTACCAAGACTCAAAAGCTGATAAGCTCAAAAGTTGTAAATTAGCATACATTCAATCAGGCATGTTTATATTCAAACTTATTTTATTCTGCTGTCTCTGCTTATTAACCTGCAGTTTATGATCGGTAGTGTGAAGTGTAGTTCACCGTCTTCATTTCCCAATCCTTTAGAAGTATTATTTCCAAATCTCAAGCACAGATGTATTGGACTATGTAATTATGTTTCACTGGCACAGAACAGATATTAAAAATTCAACCATACATAATGCATCAGTGGCTGTCACAAGAGTTTATCTTCTCACTTTTTCCCCAGGCAGAGAGGATGATCCCTGAGTGGAGGAATGACCTTTAAAGGGAGATTGCCTTACTGTTTGGGTGCTCCATTTTTCTTTGCAAAAGCAATGTCAGACTATCTAAGTGCCTTTGGACTGACCAGAAAAATGCAGTCTATGCATTCAGGTTTGGTGTAAGTATCAAGGTGTTTAACGGCTCTGCTCAGGTCACAATTGTCTTAAATCATCTGTCTGTTTTTGTGGTATGATCTGTAAACAGATCACTCCAGTAGCTGGATTTCACTTCATGCATGTGTCAATCCCTGTAATGAAATTTTTAGAAAAGCCTGAAAACGTTGTCTTACAATCTTGATTGACAACTGAATTCTTGCGTGGCATGGTGGCACAACTGGTTGTTTCACAGCTTCAGAGATCCCTGGCATGATTCTCTGTCTAGACGTCTGTGTCTGTGTAAAGTTTGCCTAGTGTCCGTGTGGGTTTTCTCCAGGAAATCTGGTTTCTTCTCACATTCAAAAGATAAACGTTAGGTCAATTGTTCTCCATAAATTGTCTCACTGTGTGGGCCTTTTGATGAATCAGCATGCTATCTACATGCTACCATTAAGGCCCTAGCTCCCATGGACCCCAAACTGGATTAAACAAGTGTAAAAAAAACTATGTAATTACTGTATTCAGTTTATTCCAAGATTCACCATATAAATGAATTTATGTCTGCCGTTTAGATACAAAGATTAAAACCATTTTACATAAAACCTTTTATTGAAAGTCACAAGCAAACGCAGAACAGTAAATAATGGGAAGGAATATACAAAATAATAAACAAAAGGAATATATTGCACTATGGCAAAAACAGTTGAACCCTTCTTAAATAGAACTACTTTTAATAAAAGTTAGATTTATGGCTGAGTAGTCTGTGTATACAAAGACTAGTGTATATGTGTTTAGAATTTGTATATATAATGTTTCAGTGATTACAGCTCTGCCTAATGTAATTTTGTGCTTTAATTTTATGTTTTCAAGATACAGGCTCAACTGATCTGATTTTTGTTTTCCACATACCAGTATCAATACTGTGCAATACTTGTATCAGAGATTTGAGTATATCAGTTGGGACTATAATGACATCCAGTGAAGAGCATTGTTCTAGCAGAATTATGCCAAAGTACTGTGGTTCAGTTAACATTCACAGCAGAAACTATGCCAACAGATTAGAATGTCACAGCTGATGATATAGTTTTATTTTTTAATAGACCACTTTAAGTTCTATCACGTATCCGGAACATCCCTAGATTATGTTAGATTAATTACATTTACATTTACGTCATTTAGCAGACGCCCTTATCCAGAGCAACTTACTACTTCTACAGTCTTACAATTCAAGCAATCATGGGTGAAGGGCCTTGCTTAAGGACCCAACTGTGGCAGTAACCAGTTTAAGTAGAGCTCCCGTTGTCTATTGGTCATATATAGTCTAACAAACTATATGATAGATCGACACAGCACTGTAAGCAGAAGTTGCCTGTTTGACATGTGCAAAAAATTTTAAATGACAAACTGATGAGAAACTTATGGGTTAGATATGGGGATTTAGTGTACTTTTCTATCACAGTGTAGACTTTATTCCTTAAACAGACTTTTAATGCATTCCAAACCATTTGCATGTTAAATGTGCACTCTATAGCAAAATAGAGTATTTACTCTTTATCATGAGTTTCATTCAAAGCGGGTGCAATTTGCTCGTCATGGCTGCTGCTTCTGTATGGCTGCTGTTTGTTCCAGCTTCTTTGATTTAATGATTCCAGCATGGCTGGAGAAGCAGGACGAGTCCTGTGTGACGAGGTGTAAAATCACACCTCCTTGATGTTAAGCAACTTGCTCGAGATTGGAGACGGGTGCTAATTAATTGACAAATGTTGTAGTTTGAACTTATTTTCTAATTCTTTTCAGCCTGTTTAGTGTCTAAAGAAGTGCTACAATACTCATTATGCTTTTGATTCGCAGTTTGTTAGGTGTGAATCGATTTATTCATTCAAGCAGGTTTTGGAGAGCACTCACTGTAGTGCAACTTTTCAAAAATACATACAGTGGTGCTTAAGTCTGTGAACCCTTTAGAAATTTACCTATGTAAATGTACCAAAAGGTACAGAAAACTAGGCAGAAACTAATCAGACATATTAGATTTTTTGTTAGATTGCAGTCAGACTCAGAACACTGACTTGGTCATTTCAGAACCTTTGTTGTTCTTTAACTACTCTTTGGTGGTATGCCATGTGTATCTAGGGTTGTTGTCTTGCCGCATTCTCTTGTTCAGTTTATAGACAAGTGCCCTCATTTTGTTCTACATTTTGATTTCTAATTTGCTGGTGTAGAATTCATTTTTTTTATTAATAAGGTAAGGCATCCTGGCCCAGATATAGCAACACTAGTCCAATCCAGGATGTTATTACCTAAGTGTCTCTCAGCTGAAATTAGGTAATAATAAGGAAATAAGGTTTTATCTTGGAAGGTATTGATTGACATGCTGCTTCTCATTTAATACCAAAAGTTCTATTTTGGCCTCATCTAGCCACAACATGTGTTTCCATATAATATTTAGCATGTCCACATGGTCTTTATCAAACTCCAGTTGCACAGCAGTATTCTTTTTAAATAGCAGTGTCTTTATCCATCCAGCATTGTCATGCTTAGCACTGCGTTTCCATGCGCTACTCATGGAGGAGCCATGAACAGTGCCTACTGGTAATGAAAACTTAGGTTCCTTTGTGAAATGGGTCTGGTCTGATCCTATATCGGTATTGGGTCTGATATTCGGACAAGGCCGATCCAAAGAAAATTAACTGCCACATCTTTTCATGAGTATGCGGCAACTTCAGTCTGTAACCGAGTGAGCAAAAATGTTAGCTCCATTTTATTTGCTTTAAGAGATTTTAGTTGGTTGTGTGACTTTTTAAAAACGCCATGTTGTAACCTTAAACACAATACCAACAATAATAGTCGTCATATTAAGTAATTATATACTATATTGTGCATTGGGATTGGATCAGATCTGAAAAATTTGGATTGGCCCTTCACGAATTACATGCCTAGTCCATTAATGGGTGCGATATTTGTTGGTCAGTGTCTCCTGAGGAGGGTTAGGGTTGTGGTCTTGAATATCCTTAATTTGTACAATATATGTCAGACTTAGAGATAGTTTTGTAACCCTTTCCAGCTTTAATAAGTTTGCCATAATACACTCCCACAAACGTGTTGTGAGGATCAGACTGATAGATCCCTGAGGGTTCCCTCTTACATCTGGTTTGTCATCCAAGTGATTGACAATCATTTGACAATAATAATCTAATTTCACCTTCATCTGAACTGCTAATCTTTTGCCACTCACAGATTTGGAGCAATGGATCACTGAATACAGATATGAACAGTATAATAGTTTTGTCTCCTTTGTTAATCTCATAGTTTAGCCCATATATATTCTTAAATATAAAAAAATTCTACACAGATCGCAAACTTTCAAGCCCACTGTTGTAAAGAAATTTCTGTTTTGGGGCTTATTATGAGTATCATCAGCTTCTTCACAAATTAAATCATCGTAAATAGCACCAGTCCAGACACCAGTTGTGGTTAAACAGAAACCTGAACATTTTTCCTTCTTTGTTCAGCATAAAATGAGGATGTTGACAAACTGTGTCATCATGTTGCAAACTAGCTGTTAGTACAGTCGTTTTGTCCTACCTTGGATGAAGTAAGAAGGACAGCTGTAACATAAATCGTGTCTGGCTTTAGTTGCTGTTTTAGCAGGAACCACAAGAGGATGGTTCAATAGTCAGCCAAAAAACAGAGCCTCATTCATGTACATCTGTTCCAGATAAACTCCGAATCCCAAATGTGCCTTCAGCTTTCAGTTTAGAATAGGGTTTTATGAACTCGGTAATACCTGAAATTGTTAGTTATTTTAGGGATGGGTATTGTTTAAAAACGTTAAAAAAGTTTTTGTTGGAAGCAATTAGATACATTGAATGTTCTACAGATACAAGAATGATACTTTTTCTGGTATCTTCTAACTCTGTCAGTGAACAAGACATGACTTGGATATAGTAATGGAGATTTTATTTACAGGAGTCACAGTGAATGCACAGTTTGTGTCGAACACAATGATTTTAGAGAATCAATCATTGGTGGCATGATGGTGTTGTGGTTCTAGCTGTCACATCACAGCTACAGAGGTCCCAGTTCAGACTTCAAGTTCTTCTTGAAGAGCAGATCTGCCAACATGAAAATCAAATGTAATAGTTACTAGGGTTTGTTTATAAAATATGAATAAAATATATTATTATGGTATGATAGTTTGATACGGTGGTTGAATGATAAATTGACAACACTGACAAACCTCATACTAGTACTTTCTCCTACAAGATTAAGATAGTTTCCGATCAAAAATGTTAACTTTTTCTGACATGATATTGCTAAAGACGTGTTAGTGTTTAGTTAGTGAGAGAGTAAATCTTGATGGAGGATTATTTTATGTCTCATCAAATATATGAGATATGGGAGGTTGGTCTTGGCTACTGCCGCAAGGCATTTATTGTAGCGGGAACGCTTGTCAGTTACAGTCATGCTTTAGACCTCTGCAACATGACTACATACTGTCCATGTCTAAAATTATGTGTTATTATTATTTTTTTCTAATTATCCTTTTAATGTGATTAACAAAAATTATAGTGCGATTTATTAAAAAAGTATTTCTTGGTACGAGGTACTAGAGGTACTATGTCTAATGCATTTTAAGTACATCAGTACCCTGCCCTCATTAGGTTGGTCAGTAATATTTCTGTGACTGTAGGTGTGATATTTTTGTCCGTTTTATGATTAATGATTTTGTGAGTGCAAAATTATCTTAAATATGATCATGATATATTAAACTTTAATAATATTGATTATATCTTCTTTATGTCATTTTCTATTTGTGCATACTGATAAAGGAAACCCTGACAGCCCCAGATAATAAGTACATTGCTGTACTCTATGCATATCCCCAGGTCTAAGGTAAAATAAATACTTTTCTCTTCTTTAGGAAGGTGAGGCAAGGTTAATTCCCTGATTACTCATGCATACCATTAATTTCTGTCAATACTATTGAATTTTGTTTAAACCAAACTAATAGAAAAGCTTGAAAAAGTAAGCAGTGTTTATGGTGATTAATTCCAGGCCTGAAATGCTTGACTTTGTACAACACCAGAATCAATTAGATGTCTTTGTATTTTAGAGGAATCGTTGAACTGATGCTAATTGATATATACTGCTCACAAAAATTAGGGGACACTTCAAAATGAAATATCCAATAATTAAACATCTCTTTAATTTTTTTGTGAGCAGTGTATAAGCCAGATAACTAAAACTAAGCACTATCTGGCATGTTTCCATACAATTTGCAATAGGCAATCCTGGTTATTGTGCTGCTTTGATTTACTGTTTGTGGTTTGCTGTGGCCTTTGCTTTTTGAATGTCAACAGTTTTAGTATTGGTAGTATATTTTATTCCTTCTCTGGATATGACCAGTTGTGTCTGTGCAGCTGGCTAGTCCAGAGGCTCTACTGTGGCTCAAACTTTGGCAGAGACTGTTGTAGAGAATTCTTTTTCTTTTGTCAGAAGAAAACTAAGTTGACTCGGCTCAACTTCAACAACAATCAGTGGCACATTGAAAGGCATCGTACTCTTAACATCCATATAATCCATTTTATAGCCAGTGTTTGTTTCTGGAGGATGCATGACCATATACCACCTATACGCATTGTCCCTAAAAGTCAGAAGGATTGTGACTTTAAATATCATGATATATTATTTTTGCCATGTCGCCCAACCTTAATTTTCACTTTCAGCTACACATCGTAGGTGTGAACATCACAGAGAGTTAACACACACTTTCAGCTTCCTTATGGCGTCGCACAACGAACAAGAAAGAACATTTAAATGAGAGCGATAATAAATGCATTACATCCTTCTGAGCCATTTATCACACGTTGCTAAGCTAATTTCTTCCTGTCACCACACCTAGGCTGAGTAAAGAACAGAAAATTGACTAAATGCACTAGTGTCACTGGCTTCATGTCAAATCCC
Source organism: Parotocinclus haroldoi (assembly GCA_034779995.1). Taxonomy (NCBI): domain Eukaryota; kingdom Metazoa; phylum Chordata; class Actinopteri; order Siluriformes; family Loricariidae; genus Parotocinclus; species Parotocinclus haroldoi. The sequence continues at coordinate 17,380 of JAUZST010059152.1, forward strand.
ACTTTACTGAAACTTTTTGATCGCCTAATAAATATTCCAGGCGGAATGAGCTTAAGTATTAGGCATGTGAATGTTAATTAATACTCACTAAGTATATTTAACCATGTCATTATATATTAGGAGAAATTCATGCTTTAAGGACAAACGGTTAGCTATAATAAAATATTGCAGTCTTGAATAATTTATTTCTCCACGCTAGATTGCATTTCTTTGCATTTTTACATGAGACATACAAACTAAATATGTCTGTTACTTTACAAACAAAGCCACTTGAGTCTCCTGATAGATAATGTGCACCTAGAACATTGCATAAAAGACACAACAGACATGTTGAACTGTTTTCTTACCTTCATCATTCCCTCTGTCTCCACTATACTGCATAACCTGTAATTTGATTTGATTGAACCCACTGATCATACTGATGGACTGTAGGGGCATGGCATTACCAGGCTGCCTGTGAATGCTGCGGTCCCAAATTGCCTAAATGTGGTGATTAGATGCTTCACATACCTTATCTGCAGCCCTACAGCATACTTTTGCGCTCTAATTTGTGTTAGAAATGAAATATTAAGTGTGTGGTCACTGGGGCAGTGAGATAACTCACAGTAATATGGGTGACTTGAGGGAAAGATTAATGTTATCCTCCGTGTATTTGATTTGTTTTGATCATGCGTTTGACTTTCAAATCCCAAGAAGCAAGCTCTTCATCGGGACAAATCTAACAGTGTAATGAATTGCTTAGGAACATTTGCAGCTAGTTAAGGCCTATATTAACGAGTTGTATCCTGAGACCCAACATGTTCCTTAAAGGATTACATGTTTTAAAGTTTTGTAGTACATGAGGAAAAACGTACTTCTGTTGAATGAGTAATGGAAGCAGCCACTTTGAGGCAGACCAAGGCTCATGGCCAGTGTTAACCCTTTACTGCCCAGGTGATAGCGGTTATAAAGCTGAGCTGAATTTAGTATACTGTAACTAGCACTGATGTAGAAATTAAATTGTATCTTAACCTTTTGATAAAATATCAGAAATGTTAAGTCTCCTAGTTTAATTAGTCCATTACACTCCTTTCAAACCACTCAAGGTTCAGTTTGATGTGGTACAGGTGAGTATTGGTTTTCCACAGTGTAAATGTGTGTGAACTAGCATAAGGAATATTGCAGAAGTTGGCTACACCCTCAGAAGCAGAGGATGAGCTCCTTTTCTGGATCTCTGAACTGAATCCAAATACTGCAGTCATGATGTAAGAGAGCTTGACATTTCTAATCTGTACTGCCGTCTCGGACCTCACCACCTACCTGCGATAGGACTCATTCTCGACATAACCACAGTAATCCAGTACAATGTCTAAGAGAAAGGTCCCAGAACAATTAGGATTTACCTCTATGGGTGATTAGAAAGAGTTCAAAAGACCACACATGGCAACTGGAGAAACATGGCAGGTTGTTTTAGTCTTCAGTGCACTCTGTAACTGATAAAAATAACAAACTGGGTGGAGTTTCAAATCTTTTTCAGATTGTCCAACTTTACCCAGACTTTTTTTTGGAAAGTACATATATCGGATGCAGTTTTGCATTACAATCTCAGATCAGAAAAAAAGCTGGGACAGTGTGGAAAATGCATATAATGATTTGTGTATTTCTCCTTATACAATGCATCACCAAGGGCGAACCTTAAAACGAATGCTTGTGATCTTTGGTTTCTCAGATGGCATTGCATCAAGAACAATCATTAATGAATATCTGATAAAACCTCATGGACAAAGGGTAACTTTGGAGTTAAAGTCACACATGCCACTTAAAACTTTACTGTGCAAAAATAAACTTCATGTTAGCAATAACCAGAAGCTGCATCAACTTCTCCGGGTGTAGTCATCCAGGATGGAAGCTCACACAGTAGAAACAAGTATTATCATGCACACAGTACAAAGACATGACTGTAGAAGAAGAAGGTTTGGGTACTGCAGTGAAATGAAAGTCAAAGTAAATGAAGGAAACACTTTTTTAAATATGCATTTTCTATACTGTCTCAACTTGTTTGAATTATTGGGTTGAAGAAAAGTATTCTATGATTTTACTATTCATATTTATTTGAACTGTGCTAGTATTTCAATGTAAACTGCAAAAATAGGGGACATTTAATTATGGGATATATCATTTTGAAGCACTATGCAGAGACATTTTATGTAGCTTTCAGTCCTTTCTTATAGATAAACTGTATCTCATTACTGCCTTTTCTAATCACAATACGTATGATGTTAATCAATCTGCCAATCAACCAACCTAACTGGCTTTCTGTTTGTTGGAATGAGCGTTGTTTTTCTGTCTCCTTCTCTACTGTGTGTGTGTGTGTGTGTGTTTGTGTGTGTGTGTGTGTGTGTGTGGTTAGCTATTTCTCTACGCTGTACCTTGATTAAAAAAAAGAAAGCAGAATGCTTTCTGCTGTTGCCAGCATGTTTCTTAGAGCCAGACTATACAGTCTTTCAGGATTACATTAGAAAACAGTAGTCACAGTAGAATTAAATCATTGCTTTTTCTAATAACTTTGTGTTTCTGATAATTGAGTTTTAGCTCATGTTTTTGAATGATAATAATGACACATGAAACTGGAATATTCAGACCAGCCTTTCTAGCACCAACAATTCATGTACAGCTATTACTAGAGTTTACAAATAATGGTTTGAAAAATATGTTCAATAAGTGGAGGTATTTGGATGAAAATACCTTGTTCATGCCAGAGACAGAGGAGAATGACCATAGTGTTTTGAGCTAGAAAAGCTGCAGTACTCCAAAAAGCACTTGTTACACCAGATGAATGCAGAAGAAAATCGCCGAGTAAATAGGTGTACCTAATAAAGTGGCTGATGAAAGAGAGACTGTGTGTGTGCGCGTGTGTGTTTGTGTGTGTGCAGTACTCTTCAAAACTCTTAGCCTATCATTAGATGTTTTGTTTTAGCAGTGGTATTACGACTATGTAGAACATATTGTTGATGGACTGAAAAAATTCCACTTTGATTCATCATCCCATAATACTCTCTTCCACTGATATCCATCCCAGTCTTTGTGAGCTCCCGCATATCTTAGCCTAGTAATCAAACCAATCATTAACTATGTATACATTTTTAATACAATGCGTACTTCATTTAACATTTAATTGTTCATTTAACATTTTTGAGTCTGGTATTAAGACACCAGCACTGTTAAGAAGTCTTGCAGAACTCAAAGTCAGAAGATATGCATTTATTTAGGATTCAAAACTACTTTTTAATCATACCCAACTAAGTCTCAGTCTAAGCCTTTTGACATTGACTTCAAGTTTTACTCAAACTATGTAGTTTAAGTTGTGGATACAATCCTATAATGAAGCATAAATATAAAGTTATGCCAGTGTTTTATGTTAAAATCTTCTGTATTCATCATACGTAGCCACTTTTGTCCAGTAACTCATTTTGTGTGATTTTTAGATTTTTAATTAGCCATTTACTATTATACCAGTAGCAGAATGGTGACTATAAAATATATACTGTGTTAATAAAAAAATATATAGACCATATAAAAATGATACATGACATTTGTGTGCGTTTTCAATGCACTGTAAACATCAGAGCAATGGTCGCCATGTCAATGTGCACAAAAGATAAGTGGAATGACCGTTTTGTTGATGCTGCTGTCCTTCACTTCTTTACTTCACTACTGTCTTCAAATCACCTTATCCTCACGTTATCCTCTCCAAACATATGAGGTATTGAAGTCTTGGCATGAGCGTAATGTAATGATCATTACAGACTAACATTAAAATATTAATGAGGAACACATCCTATTAAGTATAGTAAATCCTCTGTTGGCGATATTAACCCACTGTCATGACTTTTCCACAGAGAGCGCTCTGTTTAGATCGGCAATGCACAAATCCAAACTGATCTTAAATCAGTAATTGTAATCATTAATCAGTACTGATCTGATTAAGTAATTATAGCAGTGATGAAAGCAAATAATCAGAATAGCATTTGAAACAAAGACCAGTCTATCAAGCACAACCACGTTTGAAAATTGAAGGACACAAATAAACACTATCGGAAATGATCTACGTTTGTGTCCAGCTGCTCGTTTCTTTCCCCCTGGCTTGCCTTGCACTGGCTTCAGTAAGAACCTTGCATGAATGTGCAATGACTGTTGATGTACAGAAATTCTGCTTACAGTGTGCTTTGCAGTGTGAACTCGAGGGGAAAAAACAGAATATGAGAGATAGAGATCTGAGTAAAGAACAGCGGAGCAAAAGTTCAGATATTGTTTACCTGTTTTGCAGCAAATCCCTGACCATCTTTATTTGATTGTTGAAAATAGAGGTTGGCACTGTTCAATGCCAATTCTTTCTCTAGCACTGCTTTATCTACACCAACAGGATGGGGGAAAAGGCACAATCAAAAGGGAATTGTTTAAAACATGACTACGGTTCAATTTTGGTTTAGATTTTGTAAAGAAAATATGTTAAACTGGGGGTAGCACTGCTGCCTCACAGCAAGATGGTCCTGGGTTCAGTCCCAGGGTGGAGCTACCTGGGTCCTTTCTGTGTGGGGTTTGCATGTCGTCTGGGTAGGTTTACTCCGGGAACTCCGGTTTTGTCCCACAGAGCAAAGACGTGTGTTAGGTTAATTGGTATCTCTAAAGTAGCCCTTAGTGTGTGAATGTGTGTGTGCCCTACGATTGATTGGAACCCCATCTAGGGTTGTTCCTGCCCTTGCACCCATAGTTGACACCGGCTGGCACCCATAGTTGACACCGGCTGGCGTGTGACCCCATGTGGATTAAGTGGAAAATAATGAATGAATAAATGAATGAACATGAGTTAAACTGCTAGGCAATACATTAAGCAACTACACTGCTCACAAAAATAATTAATTATGGAATATTTGTAAAGTGTCCCCTAATTTTTGTGAGCATGGCAGGGGGACATATCCATACTGAGCAATATTTAGAATACTTTTAGTAGACTGTGGCTGCAAACAGCTGTTGTGTCATAACATTGACTTGGATCTGTAAAAAAAGTGTGACATCAATATTAAAATTAGTGGCAGATGGCAGAATGTGAGCAGTTACTCTTAAAATGGACATCAAAATATTGCTATTAAAATTAAAACAATTAAATAGATGTATTTACCCACTGCACTGGCTCTGTAGTGTTCTCATGCAGCAGCTGAAGATTTGGCAGTGTAATTAACAGTAAAAATCCAACTGGTTTGAATTTTGAGTTGAGTTGTTGTGTTGAGTTTTACTCAACTGTTGCATGGCAAAATAGTGTCACATTGAAAATAATAAGTACCATGTTGCATAGTAATGACAAGCTTTCTGCACACAAACATGTCACACATACAAATAACACAATACATAGTCTATTGCTTGTCTAAAGGAATTTTAGTTTTAGTTTTTTTTCCTTTCACCTTTTTTTTTTTTCATTTGTATATCTACTGCTACGTGACAGAGGTATATAAACTACATTGTGTTGCATGCTGTGTTGAGGCAAGGTAGGGAATTGTTACAGTTGCATAGCAACAAGCCATTTGTTGTGGACCTGCATTTTGGCAAAAGGTATTCAGTATGCAATTCCAGTCTTTTTTAATTTGCATTGTTTCTTTATTTTGTTATTTAAAAAAGCAGCTGTATAAAATCAGAACATGACGTCATAACATGACGGCTGTGATTATCTGCGGCGCTCGCTTAAACGTTCCATTGACCAAGCGAATACAATCGCAAATCAGAAAAAGTTTAAACTGTATATAAAAATAAATGCATATAAAAACAGTGTTTCTTACATTTACTTTGACTTTCATTTCTCTGAAGATACTCGAGATATTCATATAAACTTCATTTCATTTGTTAATAAACATCAATTCCTGCATTTGCACTGGGCTGTACTTGTTAAGTAAAGCTGACAATTTGTCCATGCATCTGGCAACATGTACGTGTGAAGTTCAATCAAAATGAAATAATATAAAAATAGCAATAGCACAACCTACTTTTAAAATGTATGTTTTATTATTATTATTATTATTATTATTAATATTATTATTATTATTATTATTATTATTATTATTATTATTATTAT
>JAUZST010059163.1:0-23480 GCA_034779995.1 Parotocinclus haroldoi
CTTTAAGCACAGTAGAAGATTGCAGCTTGGAAAATATGAAAAAGTATTTTGTCAAACTGTGTGTGTGGTAAACCATTTCCATGAACACTATCCTAAGCAACTCAGAAAATAAACGCTTATTAGAAGTGTAATTAGTTTACAGGTAAGTAGCTAAATGAGTTGCATGTTTTCTTGTTGATTGTCTACGCGTTTGAGGAAGGAAGGAATAAAACAATCCTCTATACATATTTACAAATAGAAAATACTTAAGGGATTAAAGCGAGCTGGATATTTTTAATGCAGATTTTCTGTGTGGCCATCAGCCAGCTTGTGATGCTCCTCACGCCTTGGCTGCCCCCACCAGCGGACAAAGTCATTGTCTGAGTCTCAGTAGCCCCAGGTCTCATTCATAGCAGCTGCTGTTGAAGAGCTGAAGGGAGGTTCTGACATTCTGTCAAACTGCACGCTGAGGATCTACCTAGTGCATGGAAAACCGCCAGCTTTTTCCTCTGCTCGTCGTTTTGAAAGGAAACATCTTGCCTCAGTTTCAAATTGGCCATCACTCTAATATCAAACTGTTCCAACCTGTGGATTTACCACTGCTGATTTCCTTGAGTTTGGCAAACCTCATGTTGGTGTTGGTTTTGGAAAACCTGTGCCGTGTCAAACGTCCTTTTCATTTAAGTCACGTCAAACTAAATCAAGTCGTACAGCAAGAAAATCCAAATAGTTTTTGGCCTGCACACATAGCTTTGTTAATATTCAGCAGGCGAAGAGCTGCTTTCTTTCTCCGTCAGTTACATCAGCTCTAGCTAGATAGGAGTGGACATCATGTCCTTGAGCGCTACACCGCGGCGCTGAAGCTGAAAATAGATGATTCGCCACACCTCGGAGCACATTTATTCATTAGGAATACAGCACACGACAAAGCAAAAGAAATTTCACATTGATTGACTTGCGTCAAAATAAATTCAGTGAGATTGCCTCATAAAAACAGAGTCCATAGCATTATGGGTAACTGAACACGCTTTGGAAAAGGTGCAAATAGAGCGATGGTGCTGAGATGTTAGAATGATCATGTTTGAATTTACTTACAGACAATATTTCCATATTAATCATTCATTCATTCATAGCCACTAGCACAGGTAGCACTGACTGGGACACTTTTGACGTATCAATTAACCTACGCCTGCCTTTGCAGTTTCGGAGGAAACCAGAGCAACAGGAGGAAACCCAGGGAGAACAGGGAGAACATGCAAAGTCCAGAACAGGAATTGTGTCAGGGAACTATGGATGTGACAGTGCTTACCACTGCATCACAGCCATTTCATTATTATTATTATTATTATTATTATTATTATTATATTATTATATTATATGATCTTCTTAATGTTTACCCCTGCTTTATACTGGTCATTAATATGATGGATTTTGAGCCTATCCTGGAACGCCCCTTCTGAAGACACAGCCAATAATATGCCTGCATGATGTTCATCATGTCTGAAAGGCATTGCTGGGATTCAAACCCAGGTAACTAAGGTGTTGGGCTTTCTGGATTTGCATATTTGATTTGATGAATGAATGAATAACAATAAAAATTAATTAAAAAGAAGATACTACATTGTATGTTTTAAGAAGTGGCTTACAAGCAAGTTTTTCACTGGCCCTTCACCTCTATGAAGTGAGCTCTCCCTCATCTAACATTTAACATTTATGCCTTGCCTTTTAATGCAAGAGCTGATATAGGCTTAAGCTCCTGGGCCTATGGTCAAATGGCTCAAAGGGCCTTAAGGGAGAAGAAAAGTTCAATTTCCTCCTGCCAGTAAAACAAAATCCTAGAGTCCTTTCTGAAAGGGGCTGGAGCAGCACTAACAGATGGAGAAACCCATTCAAAGGTGGAGTACAAATCAGGATTGGTGCTTGTCCAGCTTTCACAGGTTTGTGTAATGTTATGTCTAGTACTCTGTTTATTTTGTAAACATTTAGAAACGTCTGTGTGAGTGCTTGTTAGCACCTAGAGATATGATCCATTTAAAACATTCCATTTTATATTTCCACCATCCTTCACTGCACAGGGTTAATGAATAGAGGGCTACAACAAATGTCTAGTCAGTAATGACAATTTAATGATTAAATTAATTTAATCCAGTCTCACCCTCGAGGACGATGCACTCCCTATTTAAGCTCCAGGTTTGCATCTGGTTTCTCTCAAGGTTTCTTCTACGTGGACTCAGAGTCTTGTTCTTTCACTGTCACCACAGGCTGTTTAGCAGGAGTCTAGACAACTGATTAACATGCTGGGTGGTTGCCGGGCTGATTCCTTTTTTTAAATGAATTTTTTTTTTAGTGATTTAGTCACTAAGTGGTTTTGTCATAATGTTATCAAGCATTCTTGGTTTGAGAGGGCATTTTCTATTCTGAGAAACTGCACATAGATCTTATGAAAGCATTTCATTTGACACTGTACTTGTAGCTTTACTTTGTTTACCTCCTTTCAAAATGACTATTCATAAACCACAGTTTCCCCAGGTTGTTTTTAACACTTGTGTAATTAACTTGCTTTGCTAGTTTATGTCCCAGTTGTTGCATGCTGAAATCCACAATCATTTTCAGGTGGGTAGTGAAATGAACCATGCAGCAAGGCTGGTGAGATGCAAATGACTTGCAACATTCCCTTGCATAAGAAGGGACACACTGTCTTAATAAAGTTTAAATTCAAGTATTAATAAAGTTAGTGTAATATAACACTGGATGTAAAAACTTGACATCCAGTGTAAAATTACATATTTTGTTGATTTACCAATTAAAAAGACATCAAATCCAAATGGAAAATTTCACATAATTCTGACAATTGCACTGAAGGAAGAGTCAGGTCCTGAGACATTACAAAAAGACCCTAGTAGATCCTCTGGAAAGTTTTATCCATGGAGTAAAACTTTCAGAAATGTGTCATACTTCTGTCAGACAAAGCATATATTAATTTAGTTTACTCAATAAAATCAACTAAAGGTTATAAATCCAGGGTTGCCCAAACATTTTAGTAAGGTTAAATATTCTTCTCATTATACCAGCTTGGATAGTTTTTTTATAAACTGCTGTTTTATATTCTAAAGCACCTGCTGGAATAAATAAACAGCAAGAAAAAACACTGATGAATACATTTTCCTGAAAGACAGTTAATAATGACGTTTTACTTGCTAAGCACATAAAAAAAATTCAGATGCAGTACCACACTAATGGGCTGATGGGTGCTTAGGGAGCATGAGGCCACTTAGAGAGCCATTATAAGTCAGACTTCAAGTGAGTGAAAGGAACGTCTTAAGACTGCCCTGGGTCATTTAGCTCTTATCCAGAATAAAATATTTAAAATTCTCCACTATGACTCTAAGACTTGTGGCAGGACAGGACAGGACTGGAATACATCCGCTGCTGAATGTAATTATTCCAGTGATTTTTTTTATTCACGTCACAAAATAGCTTAAAGCAGAGGTGATTTAACTGTGGTATTAGACTAGGAATACAAAGTGAACGACTAAGCATCCTACAATGGTCCCATATTTCAGGTTTGTTATATTCCTGATTTATTAGGGGGGTTAACTATTTTTGATGCATGCATTTTCAGAAAAGACAAACTGGTCACACTTGTCTGCTTGAGCATCCCTGTTCAACCGTAAGACTTCTTAATATGATATGGAAATCCTTAACAACGGCTTGGTTGTAATGCAGTACACCACACAGGCTCACTGAGTGCTCATGTAGCATGTGGTAAGCTAAAATAATCTAGCCTGCATTCTATACTACAGAGTTCCAAACTCTCTAGAAGCAAGATCACCCCAAGAACTGGGACCTTTATTGATAGCCATGGAAGTGTATGAAATCTCAAGCATCAAAAAGAAATGACTAAAGAACACTACCACTGGACACAGGTAAAGAAGAAATGCACACTTCGATGTAAGTCACCCTGGGGTGTGAGAGATAAATCGTAATTTGGTGGATTCCAGAAAAAAATGTCAGTGTTCTATCTTTTTTCTCTATCCCAGAATGAAATTGCCTGCAAGTTTTGGAGCCAAATTGAACCAAATTAAGCCAAATACATTCTAAAAGCATACAGTACAGAACAGAAATATTTGTAAAGCTGATTAGAAAAAAAAATCTTTTAGTATGTAGTATTACTGTGCTTTGCGTTCCAGAAGGCAAGCTGGTTCTTATTTTATGGAGCTTTCCAGATGATACACTTTTCACTGTTGGTGAGTGAATGCATGACACAATCAGCTGACCTTATCTTCTAAGTTTGTCTTTTGTCCCCCATTGTTTGTTTGTACAGAATACACGAGAGATGCAGGAACAATCCATATTCACCACACCACACAGAGGCTGACCTTAGTCTTTAGACCCTGGTAGAGCTGTCATGCAAGCACAATGCACCAGGAACTGTAAATGACTACCCAGAGAGAAAATGTTTATCTGACAGTAGCTTTTAGAAACTGTGAACCGGCTGTTCTGTGCAAAATCTTCGAACTCAGCTTTTAAAAAGAAACATGCTTGTCCACAGTTTGGATTACAAAAAACAAACAAACATGAAGTTGGAGAACTGTCTTCTTACATTTCATGATGGCCGATAACACCGGAATTGAGTAAAAGATCCAGTTTGAAATGCTGTTTACCTAAAACATATTATGAAATCAATACATTCAGAAGCACTTTGATTAAATCTACATATTGTGTAAAGACTGACATGCCTTCATTTACCGTCATGTTTAGATCCTCCTCTTTAGCCACATAAATATAGCACAAATGATTCTATTACAAACATGAATAACATGGAACTAGCTAAAGCAAGAAGCATTTATCTATTTTGATCTCGAATGTCCAAGTTGTTTAAATCAAGGGCTTTTCCACTGCCTTTTCTATGAACGAATATCAGATATCTTCATTTGTATGTATGACCACATTTCTCATGTTAGTGATGATTATGTGGTATGAATGATAAATGATGAACACTGAACATGGGGATAAATAATGAATATAGCCTGTGTTTAATAAAATGTACCTTCTGTTAAATAAAAGATATTGGAATCTATTAAATTAAATTGTTTTCAGTCAACTTGAATTAAGTTTTACATCATATTTAACCAAATTTGTTTTAGCTGCTTTTTATGCTTTATTTGAACATAGTGACTGAGAACTCATCAGCATTGCAGCTTTGTTTAGATAAGATAAATGGTTTGAAATGCTGCCAGGCAATATATTACCAAAAATGTTCTGGTGCCATGGACACAAGGTCCACCTGTCTCTTTTCTAAGGAACCAGGTGCTGCATCTATCAGAGAAAATAAAATTCCAGTATCTAAACGATGCCGTTTTCTCTGTACAAACACGTTCCCCATTTAAAATTCATAGAACTTGGCCGTACGCTTGACCCTGTATGGGCAGGTGAACAAGCCTGAACAATATTATATCCCCTTGGCAGAAAGGCACATTTAGGCAAAGGTATAGCTACAGTCAAGGAAGGCAACTGGTCCAAACTATGAACACTAAAACGAAGCAGAGTACTGACAATTCTTAAACAATAGGCAGGCATCTTAAAATGGAGGTTGTGCCCATTTTGTATATGTTTCTTATTTGCCTAAATTTGATCATCAGCTTGACTGTTTAAAGCATATTCACTATTACAGTAAATGCTCAAATGAGAGACTGTCTGTCAAGCAAGTAGGGAGAATAAAGCACCTTTTCGGTCTTTCATTCAGAATGGATTGACACATTTAATAACACGCACTTATACTCACTCTTATACTTCTACTTGAGTAAACTATACAGTATAAGCCATACTTCAACGTTTACTTAAGTGTTTTGCAAATTAGTGTAGAAATCGATTGGTAGTCCTTTTACTTAAGCCACATCTGCTTACCTCATGGGGGTAAGAAAGCATGTCAATCACTCGTCTAAATACTGAAGAGTGGTTAGAATCGTAGCCTGACAACTAGAGATCAAACTTTCTGCCATAATCCATTCGGACCAATGTGGTTTTCTCAAAGGCTGACTTCAGTGTCAGAAGGGCAATGAGCATTTTGTCTAGTTCTGACTTCTGCCCTCCTAAAATTTGTTCCCACTTGATGGTGAGAAGGCTATTTATAGGGTCGAGCAGCCCTATCTCTTCTACACACTGCATAAATTTGGATTTGGTGAGAAATGGATTTCATGGATTAAATTGTTATATACATTTCCCCATGCGTATGTGAACACAAATGATCTACACTCAGGGCTGTCCTCGTTCTCTCATTTTTCCAATCACAATGGAGAGTTTGCACACTGACAGGAGTAATGACCCACAGGTTCATGGTGTTGAAAAAGGCGATATGGTGTACATGCAGTTGTGTTTCAAATCCTCGAACGTTTTGGTTTAGGGCCTTATCTGGCTATAAAGGGAATTGAGTAATTGTTGGTAATTCTCGTCTTCAACTATTTCCCACAAGTTAAAATATCTGGGTGTCACTCTATCCTGCAAACATTACAATTTCTTAAAATGTATTTTCTCCTTAAAGGCAGAAACTGATTCTGTCTAATTTCCTTTACTGCTTCTATCATTCAGCTGACGCCCTTATCAACTAACAACTGACCAAGGGTCATGCAGTCAACAGTTACAACTTTGGGTGGGATTTGAACCTTGGGTATTCTGGTCCATAATCCAGTATCTTAACTACTAGGCTACCACTGTCCAATTTTACCTCAATATCTGTTCTAGTTACTTTAGATTTTACATTACAATTGGACTCTTAGCTTGGGACTGGACTCTGATGGTCCAGGGTTCAAATCCCACCTCTGCCAAACTGCCACAATTGGGTTCTTAAGCAAAAGCTTTAACCCACCATTGCTTGAACTGTACGACTGTATCAATTTGCTCTGGATAAGGGCATATGCTAAATGCCATAAATGTTAATTACATTAAGTGTACATTAGACTTTACATAAGATAACCCCTCTTTAAAATTAGTTCATTTAAATACCTACAAATTAGAAATTGTTTAAAAAATATTCTAATTATCCATGGCTCTTTAGAAAATGAGTTTAGAAAGAACTGAGCAACAACAGAATAATCCTACACTATAATAATAAAAGAATCCTACACTAATCAACTAGCTCAACAATTGGAGCTGAAGGCAGTTTCAAAGATCAACCCAATGCTTTACATTTTTGAAATCTTGATTCCTGGCAGGATGGTTCAGCTTGCCCTGACCAATAGCTGTTGTCACATACTCCTGTTTCTGATCTAATAAGAAAATGGCTTTCTCTGCTAATTCAGTTTACACCAATTCAGTCTTCTGTTTAGTTTTACCGGAAATAAATCTCAGTTGCCACAGTACATATGCTGTGTAACAAAGTCCTTGATGTGGGCTGCAATTAGGGATAACCTGATAACTACTGCAATTGGACAGGTGGAGTTACGGTATCTGGGCTTTTACTTTGCCGTTTGGCATTCCCAAATAAATAAGACTGCTGAGACTGTGGCCTGTCCTCACAACAAGACTAAAAGGCCATGAGACAGTTCCGTAAAAAGCCACCTCCCTGCTCTTTGAACATCTGTAGTTTTCGAGCTGAGCATATTCACATTCACCGCATGCCACACTCCCAATTAAACCGGGACATTGTTTCACGGTGGGAACAAGATTTATCACCTTACAGCAGCTCCTTGAATTAGATTGATTGGTTTTAGTGAAATACCCTTCCTTCTTTGGTCTTTCCTAGGGATTGCCAGATTAATCTCCCCCTTTCTATCCCTCTGCGAAGAGCTCATCTGCGTCTTGCGCCCCATGAATCAAGCACTTGTGAGGCGCATACAGCGGGAGATATTCTCCCCATGGCAGCTCCCTAAATCTCTCGATTCCTTGACTAATATGCTTTTAGGAAGAAGCAATATTTAGCTGAGTTGTGAAACAGACTTGAAGACAAACGAAAAGCTGGTATTATACATGCCCTCAGCTTGGATAGTGGGTGCAGCTCTGAAAAGCTAAATGTCCATATAAAGGATTCATTAGCACTTATAAAAAGGCACTTCTATAGTGCTTTAAGGCATCTTTATAAATTCTTTGGAAAGAGATGATTATTTCATGATGTCCTCTAGCTCTTATTCACGTCTATTTATTTACATTACGGCACCCTGTGAGATGATAGATGATGATAGAAGAGATGATAGCTGTAATGATGGTACAGGGATGGAATTCAAGCAGGCAACTCCGGTAAATTTTAGACAAGCATGTCAAAATATGATGATTAATAAATATGAATAAGATGAGCAAATTCTTAAACACTTAAATATTTGAGCACGCTGTACCTATATTAGTAATATTTTTCAAAGTTAGCCTACCCATTATCTGCCGTCCTGCCCATGCCAGTGTCACAGTGACTTTGGCATGACACTGACACTGCAGTAAGTCAAATTCATCAGCACTAAGTGCTGAGTTGAGCCAAAGATATCAGATTGACACTTTCCTGTGGCTGGGAACACTGGAGGAAACTAACAAATTGCCTTGAAAGAGCGATAGTCTTTAACTGTAAACTAAAAACAGGGTAAAATCTTTATACAGGACCACTGCAAATCAGGTACTGTTTGGGTGGTGGATCATTATCAGCACTGTAGAGATACTAATGTGGTGGTGTGTTAGTGTCTGTATTACTTGTACACGTGGATTAGGCACAGCAGTGCTGCTGGAGTTTTAAATGCTGTGTTCGCTCACTGTGGACACGTCAACCCTATTGCAAAACCTTGTAGATGTGAACAGTACAGTGTGTGTTAGTCTTCCTCTAATCCCTCATCAGTGCTCATGGGATGCTGCTGGCTTGTCATTTTTGGTAGGTAGACTATTAACTATAGACTAGGTGTTTTAAAAACAGCCGCTGTGTCTGATCCATTCATACCAGCAATCGTATTGCAATCTTTCCTTTCATCTGATGGTAGCAGCATTTTGTTAACTACTTAAACAAAAAACTGCTTGAGGTCCAGACTAACTGATTACCACTTACATGACATCTTGAATGTCACAACTGCTGCCGTCAAACCAGACCTAATGTTTTAAACGCAGTCAAAGGTGCAACACCGCCCCTTCCATTAATCTCTGGTGGGCTGTCTCTTCTGGAACGTTGTAGCATCTGATTTGAACTTTAACACATTGCTGTAACACATTGGTTATGTGACTAGAAATAAAATACTGAAAATACTGAAGAAATACTACAAATACTGACAGAAGTTACTTGACATGTTTTACAGGTGTATCAGTATAGCGCATTAATGTTTTAAAGTTGCGCTACTCTTTTAACACTTTTTCTACTTGTTGTATTGAAATAAAATTTGTAGTTAAATAGATATGAATTGTTCTGTTCTTTCTTTCATATTTGAAATACTATGTGTTGAATCATAATTTTTGGAACGAGAGACTGACCCTTTGCTATTGTGATGTGGGACACCCCAGCGATATACACTGTACTGCATGGATCTAATTTTATATTAAAAGCCTATAATGGCTTAAATATACAGTCAAATTGTATACATTTGCTAACCTGGAGTCACTAATGCTATGAAAATGTCACACATGTTAAATGCAAATGTGACAAAATCAGTGTGACAAAAGTTCAGCTGAAGTACGACCAGGGAATGTGACAGGAAATTATACCAGCATGTCAGGACTGTTTTTATAAGCGTGCTACTGGTACTTCCACTTGAAAATGTTCCTTGCAGCTCCCTTTGAATAAATCATGAGGTAGCTCCCCGGAGTCACCTTGCAAGGAACAATAGGTGGTCAGACCGCATATATAAATTCCAGCCTGGAGATGAAGTGTGGCGAATCTATTTGGTCAAAGAATCGCATGTGCATCCTTATAGACATAGACTGAGTGGTTGAGCCATACAAATATACATATGCAATACTGCTGGGTAATTGACTATAGTAACAGCCAGGAGCATTATCAGGGACCTGCTTTGTATTTGCAAGGTCGAATTTTAAGAATGCCAAGAACAAGGGGTTACAAAACCATGCAGAGTAGGATGTATGTGAAAAAGCACCCTATTAGATGTAACCTTGCGAGTCACAAATAAATAGAGAAAGTCCCAGCAGTATCAGCTTTATTTATCAGGTGCTTCTTCATACAGAAAATAGATTCGCTGCATGCGGAATTGCTTATCCAATTTTCATCAAGAAATGCAATAGAACAGAAAAAACACTGGTATATTCTGATTAATTTTAGACTTTCACAGTAAGAACGTTCGTTCACTTCTGTTGTTTAGCACAGCCGACAACAACAAAGGCAGACAACCACACAAATCACACTACAAAATATACCAAAGGTAGATTTGTAGTTTTCATTCGGTCACTCTTAACTGGCAAGCTAAAAAGTGCATAAGTGAACAAAACCTGATCTAGACCACACACAGGATGTGCACCATACGCTGCTAAAAGGCGTTTTGTTATACAAGATAGATAAAATGCCAACCAAAGTGGCCAAAAAAATCCATCATTCCCCCAATCCAACATTCATTTAAGCACACTAACATACAGCTTTCATATCTGTATTTCTGTCGAATGAATAAAAGATTTTCATAGCAATTTCCACACAAAATGTGTTCCTCAGAAAATGTTTGTTTTCTCAATGGCTTGCACAGTAGGAAACGAAACCTACCAAACAGAAAAAAGTATTGTCACTCTGTTTTTCACCAGACAGATGGATTAACCGACGAGGAAGAGCTCTAAATCCCCAAATCCCCGAATTCTACACTGACAAAGGCGTAACGCAAACAGCAGTGGTTTAAAATAAATGGACTACGTTCACACACACTTTTCCAAACCCCAAAAGGTTAATACATGCTATCCTTCATGGTCAAAAGTATGTGGACACACAATATCCATGCTTGATTAAATTGTGGTTTCAAAACCGTGGAACTCATTACAGTTCTATGCAATGTTATTGACTTCTATGGGATTAAGATTTCCCCTCAGTGGATTTAAGAAGCTGTGCTTATACCATCCAAACAGCTAAAGACTATTGTTCCTACCACATTAAGCTTGAAACCTGCTTCAGTGCTTTTAGGTCGCTTTCTTTCAGAGATGTGTTTTAAACCTCTCAGTTGATGCTCGCCATCATGAAGCTGTATGGGCAAAACTCAATTCATGAAGCTATTAATGGACACTTTGCATGCTGACATTGTTTTTAGAATCATTTACACGGTCTGTATTGAATGCTATGGCCAGGCATGAACAATTATTATGCGCTACACTCTTTAAACGTTTGACAGTCCTCTCTGTCAAGTTGTGTGGCTGCAGTCTTGGGGATGAGCTTTTGTTTCTCAGGCATTTTCACTCAAAATAACAGCACTTAGAGGTTGACCAGGGCAATTCTAGGATGGCAAGGTTGAAAAAGTTGGATCCTATCTATGACAGTGGCATCTTATGATGTGACATGATATTGAAAGCTACCGAGCTGGATTCATTCTAGTGCCTGTGATGGTCTATAAGGAGACCGAATGAATGTATTCTTGATTTTCTGCTCAAGTTAGAAGTGGAACGGATTTTAATTCATAGCCAAACACACAATGAGATAGCGTGTCCACATTGTTGACTTTGTGAACAAACTGAATATGGCCACCTTGATTCTAACCTTTCAGGTAGTTGCACTTTACCAAAAACAAGACTGACTGCCCTCAACAGTCCCTAAAGGTCAATCTGAATCCTCTAGTTTCAAGCATATAATTGAGTTAAGCAATAAAAGGTCATGTGCATTGTGCCATGCAGAGTCAACAAATTGGTCTATACATCAACCTGTATTTGTGGTGGCAAAGTGTTACACCTAGAATTGATCTGGAAGCTCACAATTTCAAGCATTTGACTGCAAGAATTAAGGTAGTTTCACGATCACATGTTTTGAGATACATGGAGTTTTTATGTAGTGTAACCAGTAAGGGTTAGCACTAGCGTTTCATTGTTGTGTTTTATACAAGATATTTCTGATGTCTGCGACGTTGTGTCCAGTTTGCAGCCAAAAACGGGAAACTTGGACATCACCGTAATATATCAATATGTAAAATATTGCTGTATGCTCTGATTCCAGTATGTGATCTAAAATTATACCTGGGCACACTTACGCCTGCAACTTGTGCTATCCTAAACCTAAACAGGAGATCTAATCTAATCTAATCTAACCTGTATGGCACCATGGTACTACAGGTAGTTAGCACTGTTGCCTCACAGCTCCCGAAATCCACGATTCGATTCCTGATCTGAACAGAGTTTTGTCTGTGTGGAATTTATATGACCTTCACATGTCCTCCTTGGTTACTTTCAGGTACCCCAAGATATTTCATGTTTTGTCTGGTCAACTTCATTTTATTTTCTGCATTTCAGGCCTGCAACACATTCCAAAAAAGTTTAGATCATTAGAGACATTTAGATCTAGTACTGAAGTAAAAATAAATAAATTAATTAATGATGTAATGTCAACAGATGATTTTATTCAAAATTTGATACCAAGCATTATCCATGAAATGCTATACCCACCTCAACTTTTTCTGTTTTGGTGTTCTAGAGACATTTGGTCAGTTGGACTCTCAGTGTCTTAGTGTGTGTGCCCTGCGATGGGACTGTGGTTCCTGCTATGTGCTAACAGCTATGACTTTGAATTGGTTTAAGCAGGTATGAAAATGAATGAATGAATGGAATCTTAAGTGTGCAAAGGTTTAGAGGTTGTGTTCAAATTCTTTCATTAAGACCAATAAATAAAACCATTTTAACAATAATCATTTTAACAATGTTGCCCATTCCTTTGCATAGTGTGATAAACTGTGCTATTTTAAACGCATTGATGATGTGACTACCTTTTTAAAATATTTACCTTGTGATTTCTCTTACAGTTACAGTTTTTGCATACACAAGCAAATGGTGAATTACATTTATGCGAGACGATTTTAGCCTGGATGATGTGATAAACCAGTTTCCATAAAATGTTATGCAGTCATCCTGCTGCGCTGGGATAATAGCTGCAGTTGCTGTGCATATTGAGAAGTCTTTTGCATCCACTGTTTAGCTTCTGCATTCATTATGAGGAAACCCTCTCCAAACATCTGAGGTGTGGCCGTGCTCTCCCAAGAGGGGTCAAAAGGCATCTGACAGGGCCTTCTGCTCGTGTCAGTACTGATATGCAATGCTCATAGGATGAGAAATACCAATGTTTTCCACCACATTGGAAATGCTGAGGTGAGAGCGAGAGCACAATTTCAGTGCATCTGAGGATTTTCCATTAGGCTTCAATTACAGTGTGAGGAGAGGCACCCGACGCCTGACAGGGGGTGCAGCTGCGCGTAGCTGGTGGGAAATTTGAGCAACAGCCAGTATGCTTCAATGTGAAACAGAACTGCATGATACAAAATGCAATGATATAAGGGTTCAAGGCAAAATGTCAAATTTTTTCAGTTCCTGCCTCAAATTTTGGTGCGTATACTTTTTTAAAACTTTCCAGTCAAGTGCATTTGTAGACCTTTATCACTCGTTTAGAGATGGGTCTACATGATCATAGGAAATAATTTGTATTTTTAGTTGTAAACATACAGACACTTCTGCTTGAATTACAATAAGGTTTTTTTTTTTTAATCAGTATGTTTGTGGTCAGGGTGATAGAGGATCTGGCATCCATTCCCAAGAACACCAGTCTATCACAGAGCTGGAGAGTCTCTTTGTTATGTCACCAAGGTATGATCCCCAGGATGAGCAGTCACTCCTTCAGATCCAATTGCGTCATGCCTCAAGTCACTGTGCCACCTGACCAGCATTTTGTCAAAGCAAGAGGATCCTGGCCAGGGTCATAAGAGAAGGATTGGAGCCTAACTAGACACTGGCATAGCTATAGCTCCAGACTAAGCGCCAATCCATGAGAGAATTCTTTCAACTTTCAAGAGCTACCGTTTCTAAACTCTGAACACACCACAGTTTTGTAACTGATAAGAAACTGAAACTGTACAGCAAACGTAAATACATTAATGTTTAAAAGATATCAGAACATGTGCAGGACTGTGCAAAAGTCTCAGGTGTCCCCTAGATTTGTCGTTTTACCAATATTATAATTACCATATATAACATATTGTGAACAATTAACATTGATTTGACAATTTTTGTGAATTTGTTACACAACAATGATACTCTGTTTATGATAAATACATTATCTCTGATAATGATCATCTCTGTGAGCTTTAATATATCTTTGCCTTTTCACCCTGTTTCTTTGCTGCTACCCTGCCAAAAGATCATTCCTGATAAAGCTTTTTCAGAATGGAGATAGGACATTTTTGGCATCCATGTTATTGCTCATGTAAGGGGAGCTCACAGTTGCCACTGTAGCCTATAGAATCTGTTATTTAGATTTTTAAAAAAATTGTTTGTTGCAAGTTTCCTGTTTTTTCTGGTTGTAGTAATGTTTGTTTATTTGGTTTATTTAACGTCTCCATCGGCATCAGTGACCATTTCAATGACACACTCAAGGTTATATCAGAACTAGCCATATATGCACACACAAGTCAATGTCAATTTAGAGTAATCAATTAATCTAACACATGTGTTTGGACTGTGGAAGGAAACCTGAGTACCCGGAGTAAACCCACGCTGACTCCACACAGAAAGGACACAGGCCGCTCCATGCTGGGATCAAACCCAGGACCTTCTTGCTGTGAGGCGGCTATGAAGGCCCACGGTTGTAGTAAAGAAATAATTATATACAGTATAGTCATTATACCATTATAAAAACAACAAATCTAATGGTGGACTAAGACTTTTGCACAGTACCGCACAGCAGGTATATAAACAGTGTACATGCCTGTGTGTAGCACTGAATGGTTTAGATTAGATGTGTGCGTGTTGCTTTATCATGTCTTCA
This sequence comes from Parotocinclus haroldoi, assembly GCA_034779995.1. Taxonomy (NCBI): domain Eukaryota; kingdom Metazoa; phylum Chordata; class Actinopteri; order Siluriformes; family Loricariidae; genus Parotocinclus; species Parotocinclus haroldoi. The sequence goes on from JAUZST010059163.1 coordinate 14,882, forward strand.
GTGGTTTGTCTTGGGCTTTTCACGCTCGACAGGCATGATGTATCTGAGCGTCACTGCTGACCAGGATGAATACCTTAAGCGTGACAACACACAATGCCACAAGGCATGTAGCACCAAATGGTTTTAGAAATGTGGCAGATTTCATGATTTCTTCACCACTGCACTTGGATGCGATCCATGCTGAGCGTCTCTAGAATAAGGCAATAGAAGTCTGCTTGAGCAAGACTGTGCATGCATCAGTTCTGCAGCAACTATGCCACAAATGTTTTCTGCAACGAACAACAATCATGCACAATTCAACCTCTTTAAATCCATCACCCAGGAAAATTCATGTTGTTCTGAAAGCCAACAGGGGTGCAGAACAACCTTACACAACAGCTTGGAGATCACAGGTCAAATGATTTGCTTTTAAGCTTACCTAAATGAAAATCAGTTAACAGGCTTACATAGAACATATTTCTGAGCCAGTTAAACAATTAATGTTAGGACTGTGGTGGTTCTAACTAAGGAACTGGCCCAGAAGGACCACGATTTATACCCCACCTTTGCCAAACTACCACTGGTGGGGTCCTTGAGCCAGATAATTAACCCACAACTGCATAGATTTTAAGCCTATCAGTTGTGAGATGCTCTGTATAAGGGCTTTATCTCACATTCATTCATTTTCTATATTCATTTAATTGAATTCAGGATCACTGGGGAACAGAACTCGAACCTTGGGTTTCTGAAAATGTAAGACAAAGGTCTTGTCTTAGTCTCACAGTAAGGTCCAGTCAAGTCCAAAGAGCCTTTCTGAGATGAAGTTTATTAGAAATTAATGTTGTAGTCAAGACAAGACATCTAATATTCGAGTCAGAGTACCCAAACCCAAACTTTCAAATGAGCACACACTTTTTCTCTACACCCCTCCGCGTTGTTTCAGCAATTTTTTATGTAACGGTGATCACCGTTAGCTAGCGGAATGTTAATCCGTACCTCTGACTCAACATTTGCTTAACTGCATTGCTTTGATGATTAATGGAACTTCTTTCATGATTTAATCGAAATCCGCTCATGATTAGTATAACCTAAGGAGCTGTCATTTTCATTTGCTGCTTTGACATTCAACATCAGACGCACAGTTTAAAGATTGCAGGTGACGAAACAAATTTTTTTTTTTTGGGAAAGGATTTTTGCTCTGATCACCTTGAAAAACCCTTTTATTCCTGCACAGACGCCTGAGTGATTAGGAACAGACCCAGACTGTCCTCCTGATGCGACATTTCTTCACATGTGACAGATAATCATCCACACCCAGATCCCCAACAGCACCATTTCTCCTAATTGCCGTCATCTCCTGAGAGCTGGGCTAAGATAAAGGAAGGCTGATAGAATTACGCTCTGTGAATCAGCCTTCTCAGGGCCCTCATGTTCTTGAGCAGTTAGAGGGCAAATTCACATGCGTTCAGCTTTGGTGATAATCTAAATGAACTTGACCTTTGCAGGGACCAAGGTTAAATAATACAAATACCATTGGTTTAGCAATGGTATAATACCCATACTGAATTAGTTGGTGTGTTAGGAAACAACCAGAAATTACAAGGATTTTCTTATGCAGTATTAAAAAAAACAGGACGAAATCAGATTAAAAAACTTCCAGGGTACGTGCACGCCTGAGCTTGTTTATTCTGAACTAGGAACCCAAATTCAATCACTCCTTTTGGCAAATCATTTACATCTGCTTTTTGATCCACACATTGAATGAGACAGTCACTGCACTGTACCACCTCTTCTCAATCAACGAATCCTGTTGCACACTCCGCATATTTTTATAGCCCAATCATCCATATGCAACGGCATCTGCTGTTTTTTGTGAATAAAAAAAATGATTTTTGCCCATCCTCAGTTACAGCTCTGTGTCAAATCCTCCAGAAAAGCTATGCCGTCAATAGCCTTAATAGATAGAACCCTAGAGCCTTGCTGAAGGGGAACTAAGATTAGCCACCAAAACAAATGCAACATTTAGAGCTTCACCACACAATGACTATTTATTTGTAGAAAGGGAATCTGTGCTAACACTGGGAGATTCACTGGCCCCTAGTGGACCTTTATAAGGATATTTGTTTTCATGGGCAGAACGTGACTGAATTAGAGCTCTTGTATAAATAGGGTGAAAAAAATAACCCAGCAATAGGACAGTGAAACGAGGAGAAGAAACAGTCATGTGACCGTTTGGCTACTTATAATTTGTTCATGTTTTAACCCTGTTTTTCCGGTCAGGGTTGTAGTTACATCTGGAGCAGATCCCACAGGGCACAGGACAGTGGAAGGGGCACAAGTGTGTCCTCAACAGGACTACAGTTTATACCGGGGCAGGAAGGAGTCGCTGGTGATTTCCTGACCAGTCGCCCCGTCTTCAGACCCCACCAATTACGTCTGTATGATCCCAGGCCAGGGCAATATGCACTACCAGAACTTTAATTTATCACTTACAATTTGAGTGGGTTTGTAAATTAATTATAATTAGTGCTATAGTGTTGGCATCTTCCCTGATTAGTCTTGGGATGGGTTTGGCATCCCCAGTGGGTCCTAACATGTAGTCCAGATCTGGCATGCTGGTTTATCTTCCTTTACTGTTTGGGTAATTTAAGCCATGTTTTTCAATGTTAAGATGTTTTATGCTTGTTTAGGTTATACACAAGTTATTTTATAAATGTCTGCAGTTGAAATGTATTTTCAGTATTTTCTCTTCATAAAAAAAAAAAAACAGGTTTAAATTGGGGTAGTCTCTTACCCCTCCTCAATCTGGTCAATCTTGGCACCGTTACCAGCTTTTATACAATTCATTTCTCATGCTTTTAAGGTTTAAGTAGGAGCAAATTTCTGGGTGTGCGTCCTTATTCTACACTGCAATATTTAATATTACATAATATTAATTACTAATTATTTATATTATTACTAATATTATAATATTAATACAAATATTATTGGTAATATTTGTTTTTCCAAAACAGTATGAGCATTTTTTTTACCCTGTGATGATATGAGTACAAGATAGTTGTTCCCCCTGATGGAATGTGGCCCCTGAGTAATTTAGCCCAACATGTCTCGTGGTTTATCCTGAAACTTCAAGAAAATCCTGTTTAGGTTCCAGAACACTGCCTTTCAGACTGATTGGCAAATCCTGAACCTGTCTTCCTTCAAAAGGACAGCTAAATTGAGAAGGGAATCGAGATGAAATTGAGATGTTCAGGCAGGCAAAACAGCCGCTGTTTGGTCATTCAGAAGGTTGAGAGATGGGATGCAGACAGGTGCCTGCCTTTTAATTGTTTCCTATTACAACGCACGTTCATGTACTCCCAGTATGGCTAATAAAAAAGCAAATAAAGCAGCACAGTGCAGGCCGCAGTTTACGTTTTACCACATTACCCCACTGATTTATATCACCACTTTGTATTACTAATCAAAGCATCAACAAAATGCCATTAGCCTAATTATAGGCAATAAAATGTGAAGTCATGCGTGAGCGTAATTTATAGGGTAGCGTTTCCGCCAAAGTCCCTCGTGAGCGCACCCCACTCATTTTTGATCTGACCACGACATGCCGCATTGATTCAAATATAAAATGCATTGTTCATCATTTGGACAGAACACGTTACCAGTTAAACTATACAGACAGTTTTGCGAGGGCACAACGCTAGCTGGACCACACTCATGCAAATTGGGGGCAAATAAGTTCCTCGCAGCAGGTCACCATGCCAGATGTGCACAGGAACGAAGGGAAACAGGATTAACGTCAAGAGCAATCGTTACTGAAAGGAGTTGATGTGACATATAGCTCGATTCTGGCATTCCAAACAGAAGATAAGTGAGTTATCCTAACCTGTCAAAGTGGTGTAATCACATTGGGAGGCTGAGGGTTCCCATGAGAGGAAAACAGATTTGACAGTAAACAAGGAGACGCAAGGGCAGCCCTCACACTGTGACCACATCAGGAAAAGCCCACGAGGCTGCTGACCTGTAGAGCAACACCTTTGATATGATGAGTAATTATACAGCGTCTGTTCTCTCAGACTGATCTTCTTAAATGTGTCAGAACTAAAGGACAGCAAGCAAAAGTGCAGCTTTACTGCACTTCGCCGGCTGGAATCACATTTTGTCGCTAATGGGTTGCGTTAATACAGATAAGTAAATAAAAATATAAGTAATTAGTGATCATGGAAGTATTTAGTGAACAGGTGAGTTTTGTTTCTGTCTTAATACATGGGAAGATCAACTAATAAATGATGGGGTAAATTAATAAACTAGAAACACCAATAAGTTCATTTTCACACTTAGGATTGGCCATCAAAACTCACTTCCAGTTTGGAAGCGGATCCAAACTTCTAAGAACTGTGTATCCATTAAAAATGTTAACTCAGTTTAATATTCTGAAACTTACTCTCACAGCTATAATTAATCAGTGATCATTAATATCTGCTGCTGAAATGATGATCCTGTGAACCACAAGGTCATTAATAACTTACATTAAGAATTTTCCCAACCTTTTTAACGTATTGTAAGTACAATAAAAAGTGTATGGTAAAAAAGATCACTGACCCTTTGGAATACGTTTGCCATTTCAGTAATAGAAACTTATAACCAATGGTAACTAAGAGAGGTTTGTGTCCCTAGGTCACTGTTTCAGTTCATTAAGCCACGTTAAGGTTTTTAGCTATAATAGGTTTAAATGGGAAGAAAAAGAGTGTGATGTAAAAATGATTGCTTTTGAAGATGAAATGTCAAAAAAGATGTTCTTCGTACCTAAACATTGTTCATCATTTTGGAACGATGAGCAGAAAACGCATACAAAATCCAACCCTACCCTAGTGATTTGCCGGGCATTACTTTCCCAAGTCTTGCTCCCTTATTCAAAAACAGCCAATCAGGTCTGTTTGTTGCCCAATCTAGTTGGACGACACCACTGCAATTCGAATTTTGGTCACCGCGATGATGGATTACCATCTATGACCTGTATGCCACATGAGCACTTTCTTTCATATTGTGAAGTGAAAATAAAGGATGAACTGAAGTTACTTTTGATTACGATCAATGAATGTAGAGTAATACCAGCTGACCATCACTTGGATGCCACAGGATTAGCTGACCATGTGCACCTCTTTGTGGCCACACTTTGTGAACATCTGTACATCATAACATTTCCTGTTACAGAGCAGAAGGTCATCTCAAACTGGTACCATTTACATGATAATGAGTGCAGTTCCATTACAAGAACTGGAACCAGAGGAGCATCTATGGGATCTGGTAGACTGCTCAAATATGTAGCTGACAAATATGTCTGTTCTTTGCTTATAATCTCCCTATGCAGTTTAAATTGATTGTGACCGTTATTAAGTACAAGAGTTCATGCACACTTTTTAGCCTGAGTTGGAGAGTAATTAATCATTGTGTTTTGTAAAGACATGAAAAGTACAATTGTTTGCAGGTTATCTATGTAAGAGGAGGTGTACTTTTTATTATAAGAGAGGTTCTATTTTCGGAATATGGAGTATGGAGTATTGTTTGTGGTAATCACTCATAAGTAGCGTAAGCAGTACACAGCAATTAGACTGAAACATTTTTGAGTTTTACTTCAAGTCCTCTATATATTACTTCAACGATTTTGTGATGGCTTTACACACATTTGCCTCAAATGATCTGAAAAAACACTCCATTGAAATACCCGTAAGGAATGCAGACGTTTGGCAACATGAATAAAATATCTATGTGTTTTGTATGCCAGACTGATTTCAGGGAATAACTGATTGCAAGTTCTAATTCATTTGCATGTTGTCCGCAGTACTTTTCTCCCGGGAGGGATTAGCTGTCTTTGTTGAGTCTATAAGCTCAGTGCTTTTACTTCTAAATATTCAAAACATTTTCTGGTAGCCTAGTTTCTCCTGAATCATTTCATCCACCATTCATACATTTATTTTTATACCTGCTTAATCAGGGTCGCAGGGGAGACGGGGACTACTTTATTTATTTTACTTTTTTATGAACCACTTGAATTTTTAATGTGATTTACCAATGATAATTTTGTACCTTTTCTTGAATTGTGTATGTATACAAATATTTATTAAAGGTTTGCCTTCATTTTTACACCACAGATGTGAAAAGTCACGCGATCTTCTCTTCATGGGGAAAAGTAGCAGACAGGTGGGGATACATGCGTAACCATAGCGATGCTGTGTCAAATGCAATTTATTAAGTGTTGAAGCTTCCAAACAGGATGCATTCAGTTTGCACCACTTCCTCCTCTCACTCACTAGTCTCCTAATCTTGATTGGTCATGGGATGCTGACTTTCTAGCGTGTCTCTCCAAGCCACACGCATTTATAATGGGCCAAATTTTAGGGTGGCCAATCAACCCAATGCACATCTTTGAAATGTGGGTTGAAACCAGAGAAGAGTTAAACCAACATAGACAAGATAGTCATGCATGACTCCAGACAAGTCCCACTCCAAGGTCAGGATTGAACTGAGGATCTCTGGAGCTGGTAGGTGACCACCACTGAGACTCATCACTTCCTTATGTGGACCAATTTCAGTCTATGTGTCAGAATGCTGATCACAGTGAGTCACATGATGCCATATCGACTTAAAGTATAAAAATGTATCCATGAATTCATATGGCAAACCCCAAACTCATACTTTTGTTACAGAGAAATTTGATTGCCATATCCATAACCCATAATAGTCAGTGTTACTCTTTCATACCAATAGTCCAACATTAAACCATGTTTACCTCTCAGTATGTGATACGAAGTGTATCCAAAGTGTTGACCACAATGGGCTTACGTAGTCAGATAGATCACTACAATGCACATTGTAATGATGCAAATTTCAGTGGGTGTTTTGTTGATTAAAACTTCGGTATGAGTGACACATTGGTTAGCTTTGTCACCTCACAGCTCCAGAAACCCAGGTTCCAGTCTCGACATGGTCTCTCACTATGAGGAGTTTGCATGTTCCCCCTGTGTCTACATGGGTTAGCTCTGGATAATCCGATTTCCTCCCATAAGACGTGCAATAGTTCAGAGTGTGGGTGTGCATGTCCTGCAGTTGGCATACTGTCTAGGGTTGGTTCCTATCTTGTGCCCTGTGATATCGACCATGAACTGGATAATTCTGATATGAAAATGAATGAATGATGCCGAGTCCTGGTGACATCATCTGATCTGTGAGTTTGGTGACATCATCTGATCTGTGAGTTTGGGGATTTGTTTAGAACAGGGTTTGACCCTTTTTGTCTGTGTAGACCTTGACTATGGATTTACCTGTTATAAAAGCACTGCCACTTCCTCTCAAACTCTATTAGATCAATAAAAAAAACACTTCACATTTGCATCCTGTCCTCACGTTCTCCCTTGAGTATGAGTAGGTTTTCAATGAACACCTGGTGTGATGTATTATCGTCATGGCTGATAAACTGATTATATTCTGATCACACAGGTTTCTATCAAAACAGCCACAATGAACAGTTATCCACGTAGACGAAGCTAGAGGCAATTACAGAGAAAAATCAATATTCTCAATAGAATTGGCTGCAGCTAACTGTAGCCCTGCAGCATCCATTGATGGGTTTTTCCACACCTTCTCTTTGCTCTGTTGGTTCAACAGATTAAGGTTTTTTTTTTTCATGCCACGAGATGCTCTTCTAGTTATGAACAGATAAGAGTCCATACCTTTATTATACAATCTAAAACCGCAACACCTTCTGCTATAATAACAAGCAGGAAAAGTGAGCGCTTCAGTGCTCTCTTGCAAAGGAAAATGTCAAAAGTGGTAGAAACTCCTTACAGAGAAGCAAACCAGGTGTGACCTCCAAATGTTGCTTAGTGTAATAAAAAAACACACACTTCAGAAATAAGGACAGCCACACTTCCTTAAGGCCAAATACTCATTCACTTACTTACCTGCTTAGTCCAATTCATGGTCGGGGAGTGGAGGCCCTATATTCAGCACAGTGCGTAAGGCAGGAACCTGGAGCCAGGAGAGGATAATCAATTAGACAAAATTGATTTGCTTCTGCCTGCTATAGTGCAAAGCAGCTTTACAGAAGTCTCTTTTGAGCAAATAAAAGGCGACAGTGGCAAGCAAAATTTGCTCAGGTAAGAGGAAAAAATCTTCCAGGAACTCAAAAGGGGTCTTAGTTCCCATATTCGACAGATAATGCTTCTATTTACTCCATCTACTGAAATGTAATCATTTTTGCTAGATTGGTAATTCATGCATTTTAGTAAAAGTATGCTACTGGGTTTAATGTCATTATACTAGCAGCAAGTACATTACATGACTTCAGGTAAAAATGAGCTTCAGGTCACCTTCCTGGTCTGGGAAAGAACCTGAATTGAGCTTTAGCTGTCCTTAAATAATGCTCGGGCAAATTCAGACATGCTGCTAGCTAAGTACAAAAGGCCAATCAATATTACCAACGATACCAATCTATTGCAGGGTACATGGGCACACTTTCTTACTCACACAAGGAGCAATTTTACATATTTGAAATGTGGGATTGTCACATCGTGCATGAAGGTGAAGGCAGATATACTCCAGCATGTTTGTGGGTTATAATATA